>DWAJ01001670.1:0-21044 GCA_018238005.1 Eurema mandarina | reverse complement strand
ATGCTTTGGACAAAGCAGATTGTGTGGCTGCAACGACATGTCTGTATTGATCTATATTTTTAGTTTTGACGTTCATAAATATCACAATGTGATTTAAATGAATAAATTATTTTCATTTTCATTTTCAATATCAGTAGTCTGGAGTAGGTCTGATGATGGAGCCAAGATACAGTTGAAGGAACTCCTCAACAAATTACAGCAGCTACCTTGTGTTTGAGCTTGATTAATTTGTATTGATAAGGACTTTAGATCTAGATGGGTTGTGACTACCATAAGGGTTCTGATGCTGAAGACGTAGAATAGCGTACCGACTTCAAAATTATGAAATAACTATTAAATCATTGCTATATACTAGATGAAAATACGTATTACTTTGTGCGAAGCAAATTTATTTTTTGCTTTTTAGTTTGAAGTCGTTTTATTTTTGGGTAAAAATTATTTTATAGAGTGTAAACTCCTTGGTGGAGATCTTATGTTGCCTAACCTATGTTACATTTATTAATTATATTTTTCAAACGATAGCCTTACTGCAAATATTTATTAAATCCTGTAAGTATTTTTACATGAATCTATCTACTTTTAAAAACAGTCATAGAAATGGACAATTGAAATAAATATCCCTTTTATTTAATTTCTCCTTAGCTATTATGTTTTATTAGCTTGGAATCCCACTATATCACCTTATCATTTCTGTAAAATAGTTGTTTGACGGTTAGAACAAAGCCGTGTAGATATAGATTGTCATCTCTCATTTTCTTTCAAGCCTACTGAAAGCTTTCATATCAAGCTCAATTCTTGTTATGCGTCCCGTTGTTATTTTATTATATCTTTATATGGTTGTGCCAACCTTAGTAGTTAGCCAACCTTCGTCATATATGTAGCTTTCAGATACGATTTTTTTAAATACAATTACTTTTTCAAATACTATTTCTACATTACACTATCAATGTTGTTTCTCGAGATAATATTAATCGCCAGTGGCGAAATTAAAAGGAGGAACGTATGTATCAAATTCTCTACATAAATAAAAATGGCATTCCCTACATTTAATAAAATCAAAGCTTTCTCTCAGATCTTTCTACCAGAAAAATATATAAACAACGTTGGTAACTACGACGCAAGAAACATTTCCTGTTGGCATTTCACTTTGCTTCTGAGATATTTATGGCTGTGAGTGCATTGTATACTTTTCCTTTTTATATGTCCTTATTCGTATGACAAAAATACTCTTTATCGTTACCCTACTAAATTGGTGAGAGCTTAATACTTTTTCTTGATATTAAGCCAAAAGTAGAAAATCTATGACAGGCTTGTATTAATTGTACCCAATTTTCGGAGCAAACTGCAAAACTGTCGAACACAAACCTGACCTTCCCGCTTAGTTCGAGAACAATTTTCTACATCAGAGCAAGTAGAACTAATCTAAGTGGGTAATCACACCGTAATAACCAATTTTACGCTTTACCGACATGACACTTGTTTAAAATATAGATGAATCTACCGCGATGGGGAGAAGCTAATTAATAAGTCCAGCTCTCTGTGGCTTACTTTATAAAGTTTTCATATTTATGTGATGTGATATTTAATCAAAACTCTTCTTAAATTGAATTGAATATCATCCGAATCTTGTCATGCTCTACGCAATCCATGTAGAAGTTTAATTTTCATTTATAATCGATAAAAAAAATTAAAGCACAGTTATTAATTGAATTATTTTTTAAGACAACCGAAATACTAACAAAGTCCAGTTGTGATGGTTTACTAAATTATTTCTGACTTGAATTTTAAAGGAATTTTTAGAAACAAAGAGGTAATCAGACAACACAAGTACTCAGCGTAAAGTATCTTAGATAATAACTTTCTTATACTAAAATAACGGTTTATAAATTGGTATTAAGGTTCTATCGTCGAAGTCCTTCGTCAAAATGTCAGTAACAACAAGGGAAACCTAAGAACCATTAGACGATCTATCAATCTTAATGTCTATATGTAGCATTTGGTGCTTAGGAGATTCCAAACTCTTATTCTTCCGAAACCATACAATTTTTAGGGCGAAAGAAACTGGCTAGGTTATTTCAAGAACAATTATGTAAATTTATATTATTTAATAGTCCAGAAATCTGAGGAACTAATATGGCTTTCGGTTGAAGTTGGTATAACTTAGCATCTAAAATTTATGCGAAAGGATATGATTTGGTCTGAAATTGTAAATGATTAAATAATATGTATTTAAATTTCGTTTTTGTAAAAAAAAATCGTGTTAGCCCATTACTTTTAATTGGAAAGTCTGCGTATTATAAGAATTTGATAAATAAATATTAAAAGAAAAACTAATGTAGGTAATATTGTTTTTAGGGAAGAAAAAAATCTATTACCCACAATATTCCTAATTAAAATTTATAACCCTTAGTTATTAAAAAAAAACATTTTACTAATGCGCTTTGAAGCTGAAAATATTTAAACAGTTTCTTATACCAGACTCCATAGATAAGTTACACAAGATTACACTTCTATAAATAATAACTTAAGAATAAATACTCGTTGACTGTAACTATCCTATTAGGTATGACTAGTTAGTATTATGACTACCTAAATAAAGCTAACGATATTTGAATAAAGGACTTCGCTTATAAATGTTTTTGATAAAGCTGTCTTAAAATTTTAGAGCAAATAATTATTACTAAGCGAAGCCAGATGTTTTGAGTTTTTTATTGTATAACGGTAAGTATTTTAATAGGCTCCATGGAACCAAGTTAATTAGAGTGGACCCTTGGGCAAACACAGTCCTTTTTATATTCAGTGTCTGAAGACACTGAATATAAAAGGAATGTACAGCTAAAGCTGTGCAAGGTTTAATTAAGATTGTATTAAATCCTTTATTGTATTAATAATGTTTTCAAGAATTCTGTCCCTATAATACCGTGCAATTCTAAATGAAAAACTAAAAACCTAACTTATATTATGAAAACATTAACGTTGACGTTGGAAGATTAACGTATACTATGCCAGATACAGACCAGAGGTTGTAACGACAAAAAATATTCTCATATGAACCGAGTCACTCGTCTACACGTCTAAATTTTTCCATTACAGATTTCAGTCAGTCTTGCTCTAATTGCACCAATGTTTAACTACCTCGAACTTTTAAAGTAGATAAGTAAATGATGAAAGCCCAAACTCCACTTAGTTGCGAGAAATTTGAGAGTGTGGTATAAGACATCGACTAATAGTGTTGCAACCACAAAGTCGGGAAGACTATACTGTTTCCACGTTCGCCATATTAATGGTAAACTGAATCTTATTCTCAAAGTGCTACGAGTCATGTACTTCACACATCAATTTTGCCCGTAATATGTTATGGCTTATACTTTCCTGTAACACTTCTTATCTTCCTTAAAGGTCTGTTAAGATGTAGAAATCTTGGTGCGTAGCTTTTTTAAAAATTCTCAATATACAAGTAACAATAGGTACATTTGTTAATAAAGCTACTATTTTAAAAGTTTCGACATGGCATATAATAAGAATTTTACCACATTCGTGAATTTTACTGAATAAATAAATACCCTCCATGCGAAATCGAAGATAAATAATGTCCCTTCTGTGCGCTACGACAACATTGTTTGTCGAACACTTTTTTGTAAAATTGCAAACTCTTGAAGTAGAGCATTTGCGATATTCTTCTTTTTGTGGATGCCGGGGAATTTATAAAAGCATCCTCGCGCTGTAGCGTAACAGTTAACACAGAGAATGTCTTAATTAGATAAAGTATTATGTAACATATACAGTGGTGGACGGCTAATTTCAAAGACTACCGACGGTCCTCGACTTAATGTAAAAATCTTTAACGTACTTGTTTATATTATGAAATTAAACAATAAATACTACACCAATAAGTTCAAAGGTTTATCATCTATTAGAAAAACAATAAAAAATCCAGTACAAAAGTGCATTTTCAACACTATGTTTCATAAAACCACTTAAATCGGTTTAGAGGGATGACCGCTACTGGACAACAAATTAGAAATAACAACAAAAAAGCAAAAAAAGCGATATATTTTATTACATATTATTAATAAGTATTATTTACAAAATAGCTACTATCTAGAGCCTATTAATAAATCAATTATCAATTAGGACCGTATTCCCTATTTATTATGATATAGTGAGGAATATCCACAAAATGTCAGCTTAATTCTAATTTGCCCAATTGGGTTTTATGTGTGACGTCATGTATATTATGCTGTTATGTTAATTTAGAAAGAACCAATAAATATATCTAATATTTAGAAAAATGACACATTGTATGTTCCGGCTTGTCCAATAATTTTATTTTTAAATATGATGTGTATGTATATTTTTCTTCAATAATGGTGTTAATGCTAAGAGTGTTTGCATTATTCGAGAAATACTTTATTTAGTACGAGATGTTGAGGCAATTTCTTTGGCCTTACGTTGCTAGTCCGGGGTAATGGCTCTCCGGGTGCTAGATGGGCGAAATGTTCGCATCCTCGGTTTTACGCTACCGGAAATCGTTAACAACTGAGTAAATCCGTAAATTGATGAAAAATATCTGTAGAAGAATAAAAATATTCAATGTAACTTTAGTATCTTCAATATTATTAAGATATTGTGTTCCAAATTAGGTTTTTAATATCAACAGTCTATAGTTATTTATCCGTCAAATATATTTATATATGCACATACATATTTACTGAAATAATAATGAAACGTAAAATAACTTATTATAGTTAAATAAAAATACTCATGAACTCTGCAGAAGTTGTTTCAATGAGCAAGAATTTATTGCAAAATGTAATGGATCGAAAAAAAACGAAAGGCTCAAGAAGTTCCAATGACTATTAGAAGGCATGTGCAAAGGGAAGTCATTGCCAGATCCAAGAGTAACAATACATGTAACTTTAGAGACGAAAAATATAAATAGAGCAACGCGCGTCGCCGTCCTGATTGCGTTCGAGTTGCATAATGCTAGATCTTCAAAGCTGCATTTTACGTCTTTAGTGTACATTTGTATGCATTCAACAAGAGCCACAAAGCCCGTAATAAACGACCGCCACCCTCGAGCGCGAAACTTTCGAGATTTATTTGATCATCCCTCCTATCGCTCACTGTTCTGACATTCCACTTATTTTATTGCTTTATATCATGTATAGGACAAACTTCGTAAATACTTAATGGAACAGTTAAACCAAAATATCGCACCGTAGTTCGGATTTATCGTCTACAGTAGGTAATAATTTTGCCTTTACGATTTTACCTTTTCAGATTATTTTAATGTTATTAATTTGTTAAATTAATATTATTAACTGTATCAACAATAAAAACGATTATAATACGGATGTACCTACTCGTAGAAACTACATACTTTTGTAACGCTTACATTTATAACTGACACATGGCCATGTTACATATAAATACGACTGACTAATTTTGTAATAGATTAGGAAGGTTGAATTTTTGTTTTTCGATTTACTGCACAAGTGACCTTTTCTTTCACATTTGTATGGACCGAACGTATTTTTACGCTCCACTTGTTAAAATTAGTTTCCACTTTCCATAGAGACGACTCCGATATATTTAAGTTAGTTATATAACTTCTGTATGGAACAATTAGATACTAATTGCCACTCCTTGCTAAACGAAAAATAGTATGTGTTTACAAACTAAAATTTATTGTAGCTACTTTAAAAATAACATTTTCATAACTAACATGATTAACTGCTACTATACGAACATAACAATTTTATACTTTTATTACACAATACCTATTTAATCTGAAAGTGAATGAATTCAGATACTTAACGAGTAAATGTACGAGTAAATGCCATTCCGTCATAAGATATTAAGCTTATTACTGTCATAAGATAATTCTCTATTATATGTATACTATTTTACATTACAACTTTTGAACACATTATGTTCTAATTCTGCTAATTATCAGTTAAAATATAAGATAATGTTTCTACATAGGTACATATATTAACACAAATCATAAATCTTCCGAAGGCAATGCGGCGTTGAAAAATAACGAAACTGAAGAATAAAAAAAGAATTTAAATTTTCAAACAGAAACGTTGTTCTTTATGCATGTTTTTTTAACCTATTTCGTATGTGTACAGTTTGCTATTGGAATTTATGAGTTTTATATTCATTCGTTTATAACAGAAAAATATAATTCAATTCCTTAATTTATCAACAAACTTCTCTGCGCTTAATATATATTTTTTGATGAATAACTTCTTGATTTAGATTCTATTTATAGGTATATTAAACTGGCATACATCGCTGAAAGATATTTAAAGTAAGATGAGCTACTTCGCGAGGGATACCTGGAAATTTGTCTAACTTCTGTTCGTAGTATGTCTTTTGATAAGAGTACCTAGTTTACTAGTCTAAAGTTATTTTACCTACTAGTTTCATGAACTAAACTGTAAGAAATAATGAAATGTCAGAAAGTGCTACCAGTTTGGTTTTAAATGAGAATAATCCATTAATTATTTATTTATAAATAGTAGTGACCGCAATACCTTAAACTAGAAAGGAAAACAACAAGAGAATGTTTTGTATTTAAATCGTCGCTCTGTTGATCGCGGTAAACATTGAGCAAAAAGTTAATGTTCTTTAGTTAGCTCTATTAATAATTTGATTCTAAGTACACGTAAATATCTTAGTTTAAATAGTCTAGACGTCCTGTCTAGTCTGTTAGAGTCTATGAAAATTGTTTACATATGAGCATGAAAAGCATAATCTTATATTTATGAAAACGTTGAAGTTTTATAAATATGGATGTACGATTATAATAACGCGCTGCTTTTGTTCAAGGACACATATAAGATATAAAAGATAGTCTTTCATAGAAAGTCTATTATCCAGCTTCATATTAGTAATATTGTGTAGGTATTAATATGTTTACAGCAAACATTTATTTTACTAGGCGCTTTTTATTTAGGTATAGGTACATCACATATTCCGTATATTAACTAACTAGTATATAGATAAAGTTAGTGCGTATTAACCGCTTTTCCATAGAATCTAACCTAATGAAGGAATTGGTTACCATTACATAATAATAAAATAAACTACACTCATTTGCAAAAAAACTTAATTCTTCTTCAAAAAATACGGTACCAAAATGATTTCAATCATTTGTACATGTTACTGGGCGGTTTTAAAAATGGCGTGGTGTTTAAAACAGAACGTTCTAAATTCAAATTTTCGTTTGATGCTCGTTTTTACAGAAAACCACTTTTTATCCTACATTTTTGGTACGAAGTTCCAAAAGATATCTAATATCGGTTTTCATACCTTTTAGTAAATTATTATGAATTTATTTCACATTCCAATTGTCCAAGCTTCATTTATTGCTGTTTAGTTGTTTTAATAATGTTAGAGAAAGTGGTAAAAGCTACCAAAATTATTGCGCTGCTCGAAGAGGGTTGCAGCCAATGCTTCGTGGCTCAGAGGCTAAGTGTGAGTCGCTCGACGGTTCAAAGGACCTGGCAGCGGTATTAAGACCTGGTTCTGGAAGAAAACCATGTACCCAACCACGGGATGATCGTTTTCTTGTGAGTCGCGCATTGAGAAATCGCAAGTCTTCGTATGTGGACCTTAAGAACAACCTCGAAGAAGTAAGAAATGTGCATATTAGTCTATGGACGGTCAGGAGGAGGCTTCTCGCGGCCAATATACGCAGTCATCGCCCGGCTCGTGGCCTAAGTTACTGCGTGAGCACAGAGTTGCCAGGCTTAGGTTTGCTCGAAATTGTGAGTCATGGACTCAAGAAGAGTTCAATAGGGTATTGTTCTCCAATGAAGGCAGGATATATCTGTTTGGAGTTTGAAGATCGACGTCGGCGAGTGTTACGAAGACGATGAGAACGCTTAGCAGAGGTTTGTTTTGAAGAAATCACACCTTATGGTGGGGGCTCTGTTATGTTTTGGGAGGAATAAATTCAATGGATCGTACAGAGTTAGTCTTCATTAAAAAGGCTCACTGACTGGACATCGATACATAACGGAAGTTCTAATTAATCATGCACAACCCGCATTGGCCGTCTTGGGCGAAGACTCAATTTTTATGGACGACAACGCTCGCGCCCACCGGTCTGGCGATGTGGAAGCGAATGTCCTAGAGGTCGGCATTCGTCGTTTGGATTGGCCAGCTCGAAGTCCCGAACTCATTCCTATAGAGCATGTCTGGGACTCATGTTCTGAAACGACGCGTGAGATCAGTACAACCGGCTCAGCAGACCATCAGAGAGCTGAACTCTGCTTTTACTGTATTAAAGAAAAAACAAACAAAAATCTTTGGTTAACTTTTCCCACTACTAGCGAGTATACACTACTAGTGAACTATAGCATTAAAACGCTTTATGGGTTGTATCAAAATTTTATGATAATACTGACAACTGACGAAAACGATTATTAGCTTATTAAAGCTAATAATCGTTTTCGTTCATCAATTTTGTAAATTAATACATATTTGAAATGGTTCATTGCTTAGGTGCCCGTTTTTTTGCAAATGAGTGTATAATAGAAGATATGGATTCGTATAGCTGTGTTAGATTTTGCAATTATGTATTAGTTATTTTGTGAAAAACCAGCATTCGTATTCATTGTATGCCTGAACTGAAAAAACAGTTTCAAGTCTTGATAAATCTCAAAAATCGATCAAATATCAATGCTTAATTACAAAATTAATAAAATTTTAAATTAATGTACAGTGTGTCTTTATTGACCTTCAATTTCATACTTTATGGCTTTAAATATATAAATAAAGAAATGTATATAGTGCAGTAACACTATGGTATTATAGTACACAAACTGGAAAATTTTTATGGTTACCTGTCTCAGTCTGTATCCAAATTTTCAGATCTTTAACACTATGTATATGATCTGCTTATTGCAAATACTCACTTATAACTAATTAACTTATATGGTATATTATATAAAGTGCAAAAGACATGGAATCAAAAAATTCTTTAAGCACATTGCAAACTTAAGTCCAAAAGTTTTCTACTTATTTAAATACTTTAACAATACTAACCCCATGATGGTGTGATATAAAATTACTTAAGAATTCAATTAAACTCTATTTCATAATTTACTATGCATAATATAAAAAACTTTTAATATTTTAACTTTTTTAATTTGATTATACTAAATCTAGCTAAAATAAGACACTATTCCAACAATCCCTCCCGTTTCTTCCACTCTTCCTTTAATTTAGCTTTTTTCTTTTTCTTATATTCCCCCTTTTTAAATTTTTTCTCATCCAAGCGCTTTTTTTGTGCGGCAACACTGTCATAACCATTTTCTATTTCATCCAATTTGTCTATGATCATCTGACGTGCCATTTTTCTGTTATCCTCTTGACATCGGCTCAGATGGCACTTGACTACAATTCCTGCAATAATAATGATAGATTATTATAATACAAAAAGTTAATAATGTAATATGAACTAATTTTGTAACAGGTCTTATAGGTTTAAAATAATCATTTAATTTTACTAAGCCAGACAGCAGAATTACCAGAAGAATTTAAAAAGATAAAATTCAAAATATATAGTGGACAACAATACCACTGTAGATTTATTTATTATTTAAATTTCCTAGTATTCCATTGAAATATTACATGATCCACTGTACCGTGTTTAGACGGAGTCATGGGTGCTCTGTCGGACTCTTCCACAGGTAGGTTAATAGAAGCTTAACTTGAAGTTTGTGGGGTCGCCACCCTTGCCTTTGCCTTGCCTTGCACCCTTTCGCGATATTTCGGAAACAATGCTACTTACAAAAACATTGTTAAGACGTAATTTGTAGCAAATTCTCTGCCTGCTATGACTATTATTACTATACGTAGTAGGGTGAGATATACTGGTACCCGTGACCCCGTTATGAAGCGGTTTGGTAAAATAAAGTGGGGTTTTAGTCGGTAAGAGTCCGACATAACCTACAGCCCAACCCACTATAAAAAAAAGGGTCAGCTATGCTATATCAGTGTTTTAAATGGATAAAATTTAAAAAATTATAGACTTATAACTTCTTTGATTTTCAAATTTATCAATCTTTGTCATAAATTTGAAATACTAACATATTTGTAGGCAAGATAATTTGCTACAAATTACGTCGTAACAATTTTTTTGTAAGACACATAGTTTCCAAGAGGAAAAAAAAGTGTTTTCAAAATGGCGGCCTAATGGCAAGCAAACTTCAAGTTAAGCTTCTATTAACCTCCCCAGTCCCCACATGTCCCAAAAATAACATTGCGTACACGAAGAAATGCAATATTTGGTCCTAGAATTGTAACATTTCAATGGCCTATTGAATATAGTTTGTTTAAAATTTTTAAGTTTTACTGTCATACAAACCTGAAGGTACATGTGTCAAAACAACACAATTTGAATTCTTATTAACAGCTGACCCTCCCGGTCCTCCACCTCTTACAAACTTCTCTGATAAATCAAGCTCATTTATTCTTGGAACTTTAGAATAATCTATTGTGTGTTTTTGTAGTACAGACATATGCTGAATGTTTTTAACATTACGAAATAATCTTGTTAATAACATTTTAAACTATTGATCCTTTTTTCAATAGTGCTTCACCTTTCTGAAAATATTTTTTATTAATTATTAAAACTTTTGCGATCTAACTATAATTAATAATAAAATAAAAAAATGTTAACTATTCTTTCAAATATATTGCGCCTTATTAAAAATAAAAAAAAAGTGTGTAAAAGAACGTAATATAACCTAAACCACGAATGAGCAGATAATTTTGTTTACCTTATATGCGTGCTGTATTTCTTGCGGATTAGTTAAGCTTTTGTTTTTAATAAACTCTTGTCGTATACGTTGTTTATAAAATTGTACATCTGTTAGTGTTATAGATTTTGAATACAACATTAACTTTTTATATAACTTTAAAATTTCTCCTCTAGTAGCAGACATAATAACAAAATGACATAGGATTAAATATAAATGATACTTAATGCTACTATATGCTATAATGGTAATTAATGTAAAAGTTTACATAAAGAACCATTACTTTAATTAATTAATTAATAAATCATAAACGAATACTGTGAATACTGAATTCCGAAATCCGAATTTTGTAAATTTTAAATTGAAAAAATGACATTTGCATAGTTTTGACAATGACGCTTGACACTTCAACTTTTATTTTTTTTTTAATTTATATTTTGGCATTAGCGTGTAGCTTTTTGCCAGTGTCAATGTAATAAGGGGCAACGTGGTCAAGATAAAAGTCGATATGAGTCAAGTAAAATCTTCATCAAGTCATCTTTAGTCGAGTCAGTCAGTCGTTTCGTTCTGCCCTTCGTAAAGTGATAGTGAACTTTACGAAGAACCTCGACGAATCTTGGAGCAATCGGAACGGTGCTACTATGCGCTCTGGCATGAATTCTTCATTTCCTAGACACTTATTAGCTAATTTACTGCATGAATCACTATCACAATCAAACATTAAATCACTATATGCACCAAAAAACGAATACTCAATTGTGAATTATCAAAGTAAAGTAAATTATCATTGTACACAGGTAATGATACGAAAAATTTAACATCACTCCCTTAACTGGACTATAGTCTATACTCTATAGCTATAGAGGTTACCCTACATAGATTCATAAAATATAACTCCACCTTTCTAGAGGAATAATTGTTTAGCCTGTTTACAATTTTGACAATTGACAAACCTAAAATCTAAATGTCATTCAGCTGTAAATATTGGCAATTTATTGAAAAATACTTTATTTTTTGTTTTAAAATATAAAAGTTTAATGTGAGAAGTAAATACTTTTACAATTTATGCTAATAACTATTGGACATGGCAAAAAGAAAAGCTGAAGTCAACAATATTATATATGAATTGGACAACGAAGACATTAATGAAAGCGACCTGAGCGACTATGAATGTATTAGTCCTAAGATAATTTGTACTGAAAAGAATAAAACAAACGAAGAAGACATAATTTCTGAAAACAAGTTTGAGAATAATGATACGGTCGCTGAAGTTAATTTATCCGAAGATAAAAATGTTAAAGATACTTTAAACGACATTTCACGTAATGGAGGGAAAATCGACGCGGAAAGTTTGACTAAGGATTCAGATAAAAAAGGTAGCAGTGATGGTTGTGAAAATAACAGAAATGGATCCATCAATGACAAAAACAAAAACAGTGAAGATTTTAGTAGGACAATGATATATAATGAAGATATTGATTGTCCAACCTCTAATAGTGATTTAGAAGTTGTTGGTTGTGAAAACAGAACGCCCTTAGTGCGAGTGCGTTTTAAAGATAACAAGTCTGCTAAGATTTTAAAAAGAGAAGTTAAGGAATTTATGTTAAAATTAATAAAGTTGCATGAGGCTGAAATTAATTCTGCTGATAGCGATACTGATTTAGAATTAGACATTTGGCCAGAGGACTTAATTGAAGAGAAATCTGTTAAGCCACAAGTGCATTTACCAACCGAGGAAAATAATTTATTTTTCATTGACATAGACCCTAAGAATGTCAATGTAGATGTACCAGCTTATGAACAGGTAATGGTATTTGAGTGTTATTTTTGTCCTTTGTGTTATTTCACAGGTAAAACTCACTCTGAGCATACTTATATAACCTTTTAAAATGGAAGTTGTAATTAAACTCAAACTAACAGAGTTTTATCAGAATTTGTTTAGTAGTATTGTGGATGAGAGTAACAAACATGTACACTTATTTAATACAATAAGTAACTTTATATTTTTTTTATTTCAGGCATCTCTCTTACTTTCTAATTCAGTGAAAGAGGAAGAAGATTCACCACAAATATTAAGAAGAGGTCCCACTTGTTTCAACTGTGATGGAGCTCATGCACTGCGTGATTGTAAACTGCCGAGAAATAATACTAAAATCGCTATAAATAGGCGGAATGTTGGTGTTAAACTTGGGTAAATTTACTACAGCATAACTGGAGGTTTTCATAGATAATACTATAGGCCTATTTTAAAACTTTACAATAATTTGTGTATTTTTAAACTGTTTATAATTAATTTTCATTCATAAAATAGCTGAAAATTATTGTCTTGCAATATAAGGATGTGTATATAGACTCTTAATTTGTTTTTAAATTCGTTACTTGTTTTATAGGCGATATCATGTTGAAGATGACCAAAAATATGGCCATCTCATTCCTGGAAGGATATCAGGTCAGCTTCGTCATGCCCTAGGTTTGAAGAGATATGAAATACCAATGCATATATATAAAATGAGAATGCTTGGATACCCCCCAGCATGGTTGGAGGAGGCCCGAATTTCACATTCTGGCATAACTATGTTTGATTCTGCTGTAAGCTATATTTCATTATTTTAATGATTAATTTAGTTATGAAATAATTATGGAGTAAAAGTTAAATTAAACTTTTCGATACAAATTTTATTTAGAGAATGTATAGTAGTGATATGTCTGACACACTGTGTGTTTAAAAAATGTTCCAAGTATGTATTATGTAAATCAAATGATTGAGGAGTTGAATGTTTGAAGCAAACGTTTTTCTGAAAACATGTCTCTTTAAATGTAACATTACATTTAAGTGACCATTAAAGTCATAATTTAGTAAAAATAACTTTTTTATTTTATTTTAAAAATGTTACATAATGGTTTGTTTAAATAAAGCACCGTAAAAGAACCCCCCTAAATGCGACACGGAATACATGAATGTTTCTAGATTGAAAATGGTTGTATAAAATAGTTTAAAAATTAATTGTGTATATACATAGTTTATTCTGGTAGATATATCGTTTATTATTAATGCTGTGATTTACAGGGAGCTGCAATAAATGACCCAGATGAAGAAGATGGTGAAGTCAATGAGCCTGGATCCAAAGACAAATTTGATATCAAGAAAATAGTTGACTTTCCTGGTTTTAATGTTCCAGCCAGTTCTAGATATAAAGAGGTATATTTGATTAATATTGTAACTTAAATAAATAATTAAATTAAATAAATTGAATAATTAAGTAATATAAATATCAGTAAATATCTGTGTATCTCGCAGTTTTATTGGAATATTTTTTTTATGTGTCAGTACTGGGCTACAATGTATCATCTAGTAATCTTTCATACCAAAATTCTGCAACCTTTTTTTTTCTGTGAACATTAACATTACATCGTAATTAACTTTATAAAAATAAGGATTAAGATTATTTTTTTTTGTCGCCAATCACACATTTTTTACATGAATTACAGGAAAGTCACCTGTATGGTTATCCACCAATGTCAGAACAAGATAGTA
Source organism: Eurema mandarina (assembly GCA_018238005.1). Lineage (NCBI taxonomy): Eukaryota > Metazoa > Arthropoda > Insecta > Lepidoptera > Pieridae > Eurema > Eurema mandarina. The sequence goes on along the minus strand of DWAJ01001670.1, from coordinate 6,728 downwards.
AGATGTTGATGTTACAAATGTTGGCGCCAAATGCAATGAAGGCATATAAACGAAAGAAACTTACTTTTTTCCCATCAGGGGCACATAACTCATCTCAGGAGAGTCAAGAGATGGAACTAGATAATGGAGACGGTAATTTTTTTTAAATTTGGTTTAGTATAAGTAATTTATAACTAAATAAACCTACATTTATCAGTCATTACCCAAGAAGATAACCCGTCGACAATATAAACCTTAAAAAAGTATATTAAAATTAATTTTATATTTGAGTGCCTTTAACGGAAGTGACATTCAAGTTATGACCGCGAAACGGCAACGCAAACAAAGACAAGTCGTTTCATCTCTCGTTCACATGCAAACTTGTGAAGTTATGCTATGTTACAGTTGAAGTTATGTGCATATATCCTATATATTTTTATAACTTGACCAAAACAATTTTTGTTACAGAAATACCAGTCTTTCCCTCAGCTCCTCCCCTCCCAGATGAAGAACCACCCCTACCTCCTCCGCCGCCATCTTCCCCTCCCCCGGAAACCCCTCAAGCCAAACCAACTGTAGCCAGCCAGGAAAAATCTAGTGAATCAGACACATCTCAAGATGATGAAGTTATTGAGGTTATGCAAGTGAATGATATACCAATTCCAGAAGACTCAATAATAACAATTGATGAAGATGTAAGTATTTGTTATAATGTGTGTACTAACTATAAAAGTTAATGAACGAATTGCAAATGTCTCTTTAGAAAAGGAATTCATAAATTAGTGGAGCAATAAGATAAAATGATGTTATTGTTTTGTACATTATAACTACAGTCAGCAATAATGTTATTTATGGAATCTAGAAATATAATAGTCTACGAATTTTTACCTATAATTTGTATAATACAGAGGTTGCATTAATAAATTATATAAAAAACTACTGAAAATTTTATATTACGTTTTAGATATCAGTGCTCAGCAGCGGTTCTTTGAGTCCAACAATTGATGACTTAGAAGCCAAGAAACAACAACTTTTGGATGCTATAAAATTCTCCGATACCCCAGACACTGGGACCGATTCGCCTCGGAAACTGGACTTGACTCAAGAAATAGCCGAAGTTGAGTTGGTTTTGAATAAAACTGATGATGAAAAGAGTATAGAAACAATTAACGATAGTGTAACAGATGTAAAAGAGATAGAAGTTGAAGCAAATACATCACAATCATCAGTTGAAGAAGCAACGAAAAGCGAAAGTTCTCAGCTGGAAGTCAATAAAACTCCTGACACTAAGACAGGTTTAGTCAAAACAACGTTGTATGGAACACCAGTAATGAATATTGCGTCATCATACATGAAACTACCCAGTGACGATAAGTTTGCGAAGGATATCTGTGACATCATACAGTTTGAGAACCTCCCTAACTCTGTAGGTAAGTACAAGAAAATCAGTAGTCTTTTAAAGAAGGTAAAAAATGAAGTAGATAGAATACAAGAATCATGATTAGAGACCACCACCTCATGACCTGAGGTGGTCTTAAATGACATATAAATATTGTTTTTATTATACCAGCAACAATATTTTTGTAAAAAGAATATACTAAAATGAACCCATTTTTTGTGGTACAAACTTGCAAATCATGGTTTGATTTCATCTATGAAATAAAAGACATTTTAAATACTATCATAATATGATAGTCTGATTTTGTCTTGACCATATTAAGGATGACCTTAAGTACACATACTAAAGTAACTGTAAATATAAATTTATATTTTAATATGATGTCTGGTTTTTATTCACATCCCCCCATTTTAATCTTATTATGTTGTCAGTATGAGTATGTATTTAGTTATAACTATGAAGGAATTAAAAATTAAACAACAAATTTAATTAACTTTATTATTTCTCTGCATAATACAATATCAAGTGATTGCGAATTTAATATAAAGTAAAATATGTGTATAATATCAATAATATAAAATGATATTTAACTAAACCCAATCCCGTGACACTTGTCTAAATCTAATGGAATATCACAAGTTTGAAACAAAGTCTCAAACTGTATTGCATTGAAATGTTAAAGAATAAAATGAAAATTAATGTGCATGCTAAACAATATGCAAAAAGACAAAAAGGTTTTATTCAGATCTAAGTAGTATCATGTGATGCATTTATTTTTGTGACGATTTTTATCCATAAGTAAAAGGCTTTTCAATTGGTGTGGGTAGATTTCGGTTACATTCGTGGAAATAATATCATCAAAAGAGTGTCCCTTCGAACACTGACATATGTTGGTCAAAATGATGACTAATTCAGTAAAAACTTTACCCATCTTCACCTGATTAAAAATAGTTGACACAATTTTCATAATAAATTATAGCACCAATTACAATCTAATTTTGTGACAGATCAATAAAGCAATAAATGTAAGTAAAAGTTATGGAATGATTATAATTAAGATACTTTAAAACTGAAAAACAAGGCAAGATACCCTCAGTTATTAGTACTATTCCAGTAATTTTTCAACACTTATATTAACTTATACTTAATAAAATAGGTGTTCATTATTGTATTAATCGAATTCTAAGCCATCTTTAACATATTTATATTATAATACATATTCGAATTTTGCTGGCTCAATGAATCCCAAGAGATTAAATTCTTGGTGGTGTTGGAGGCGCACCATCGCGATCCTGAAAATTATAATATTGTTATGTATCAAAAATAATATATTGGTCGAAATAACAATATTACCTTCATAAGTTCATACAGAGCATATCACCTCGAAAGAAACGGAAGGAAAACAACAAATTGATTATCTGGGTTATGCAGTATGTAAGTTCAAGGACACATTATCCACTAAACAAAAGAGTGTTGTATATTCATGAATGCAAGTTAACATTTCTTCAATGTCATGTTATTTATGTATTATATAAGAGAACCAATTATTGATTAAAATTGTATGACCAAGTTTGTTCAAACACCCACAACCTCAGAACTGCTAGATTAATAGTAAACACTGTTTCTAGTTTTAAATAATACTAGCTGTTGCTCGCGACTTCGTCCCCGTCGGATCTATTTCTATTATTATGTTATAGTGAGTCAATCTTAGAAGATAGACATATACTGTCGCGGACTTTTTTTTAGATCATTTAAAGAGGAATAATTCTTTCATTCATATTTCTATGTTTTCGCAGCGCACGCAAAGGAAGCCCCCAAAGTTGAATAATTTTTCCCGTTTTTTCCATATTTCCCGTTATATCTTCGCTCCTATTAGTCGCAGCGTGATGTTATGTAGCCTAAAGCCTTCCTCGATAAATGGTCAATTCAATAAAAAAATAATTTTTCAATTCGAACCAGTAGATCCTGCGATTAGTGCGTTCAAACAAACAAACAAACAAACTCTTCAGCTTTATATATTAGTATAGATGTGAAACTGCACACAGTTAACACTTTATAAATTGAGAAAGTATATTATTATATGTGTATTCATGTTGTATTTTACTTGATTATTTTATTATTAATAGTAAAAATGGTCAAGTACAACTAGAGAGAGTCATTCAGGATGTTTCAACCATCATATTGTATAACAAGTTGCCAATGTAAAACAATTACACCTTAAAATAATTACTCTGTATGCAATTATAGACAGTTTTACTAAATACATCGTTATCAGATAATTAAAACTTGTTTCTGCTGTAATGTTATTGAAATTATAATGTGACTTACCCACTCATAGATAAAGAAATTATGTGTCAGTTAAGGTAGTATGCAATGTTTCGTCTTTTCAAAACTCTTAATATAACATACATGAGAATTTGGGAAATTCTTTAAATCTTAGATATATTATAAAGTATAGGTTACTCTTTCACATTACAGCTAAGTTAGAACCTGGATTTATACTTTTAATTGAAGTATTGCTACCGGAACATAAAGTCCATAAAGTGGTAATAAACATTTCTTTTAGTTTACTTTTAAATTGTTGTCATAAAGGGTCCTTTCCAAGACTAAACACATCCTTTCCTTAAAAAACTTAATATACTAACATGTGAGCTAGAGGAAGGCTTTGCAGCATCCTGTATTTGGTTGCCCCGGGGGCGAATCATGTACATCGCAAGAGCCAAGGCCATCATCATGAACATGAAAAGGAAGTTGTTACTTGCAGTCTCTGGCTGAGGCAAGCTCGGTAATTCATCCAAGCATTCTCCATCTGTACAATACGACTGACCCTGCCGCAGCTGTAAAACATTTAATTTAACTCAAGTTCAATCAGAGAAGTTAACATATAAATGTTTATTTGAGTAAGGATTCAATAAAATATGATAATAAATATAATGAATATTAATAAATCAAAATCAACATTAATTTCTATAAAAATAGGTATGTCTTTTAAAAAAGTAACAAACTGCTCGCTACGAAATAAATTGTTTTGCATATTAAAAAATAATTGAAGGTATGTAGTGTTGATAAAGCAATGGTTTTAAATTGCTACAAAAATAAATGGGTAAAATAATTAAAATGTTAGCATGATAAGGAAAATATACTTCAGCAATAATAGGAATTTAAATGGTTTTTATATTTTACATAAATACTTTATACTGCTTTAGATATATTATTTTATAATAAAATAGATATTTAAACGATAAATAAAGTATGAAAGATGTATATGTGAAATTAAAGTCACATAATATACTAAGTAGATTAATAATTATGTTACAAGGTCAGTAGTTGACTTGTCTTACCAGAGATATGAGACGTCGCATAGCCAATTCATGATTCCAAAGGCACTCGCATGGATCTAATTCATCACCCATTTCTATAATATAAAACAATCAAATATGATCATCCACAATAGACGGCCACCCACTCGATATCGCGAAAGATAAAAAAGTTACACGTATAACAAATTTCAAATAAGAAAAAAGGACATAGAAGTATTATTAAATATCTTGTAAATACGTATCATAGCTTTATAAAATTACAAAACACTGCTTGACTTTCAATACCTTTGTTTTGTTTTTATTTACAAATAGTAAAAACAATATTACAGAAGGGGTCATCTGTCACAGGAAACGAAAGAAAAAGTAAATTTCTTGTTCATTAATATTACCTGTTTGAAGTTACAACGCAGTTACTACTGCGCTTCGTTAAAATAAAGTTATTTTTAAACTATACACGATGCCTGTACAACGATAAATTAAACGCAAAAATATTGCTACGATTACACCTTTGACGACATTTTGACACTGTGTGCTTGGATTCGCAGGATTGGACTATATCAATAATATTGAGTTGTACGAACACCAATCAAAACTGAGTACAGCCATACATAATAAGCTTAGTGTTGCCCGAAACAATTTATATTGTCTATGATATGTCAGAATCAGGGTAATAAAAAATATAGACAACATAATATGTGCCATTTTATCATTAGAATATAAAAAAATATAACTAGGTGTAGTAAGGACTGTCTTCAAAACGATGGGCGTTAGATATTAGAATGCGGACGGAAATAAGCAAGTGGGAGTCGATGAGCGAGTGCTCCCATACCCAACGCAGAAAGACGAAACACAGTGGGTTAATTTCAACGGCGAAAACATATTTTAATATACCTAGTAAATTTATTTATATATTTTTCAAACCAAAAAAACCATTTTTTACCTGTATTTTGTATGTTATTAGAATTAAATCATAAGTTCTTAGCTTGGCCTCGCGCTAAAGCTAGATCCGCTCTTGGTTAATTTCTGGTAGAGGTCTGACAAAACGCTTGGTCTTTTCCCACCCCTTTTATAAACATTTCCCCATCAGATCTGAAAAAAAACATACCTAGAATTTATCTACCTACAGGAGATTTTTGCACGGTTTCGTCGACCAATAAACGCTTAAACGTTTTAAGAAATTAAAGTAAATTAGTAAACAGGTTCGACAATTATAACAACACCAAGAATACATATCTGAGTCTTTGTCTGGAAGAGATCATTTTCCAGTGATAAGTTCGCCAGCTACTATTTAAGTATTATATGTTTTTCTAAAATGTAACGACAAACGTGAATCATAAATTAATTACCTAAGTATAGATATATTTTGTAATTCACCAGAAATTTACGGTAGGTAAGTAGGTTAATAAATAAATAAATAAAATAAAATTTATTGTCTTCTGCACATAAAAAACAAACAAACATTTTATCAAAAATATTACAATGAGAAAATATAATGCGTCTCAGCATGTGCTGTCTCGAAATTGAAGTCCGAGACTTGACTAGACGAAGAATTCTATTATAAAATAAAGATAAATTAGTACATAAAAAACGATTATCGACCAATGTGTGTGTGTGTGTTTGTGTGAGTGTGAGTGTGCGTAACAGTGATGTGAAAATGTCACTGTGCTCCGGTCTAAAGGGCACTGTAGCCAGCGAAATTACTGGGCTAATGAGTCTTAACATCTGATAACTCAAAGACTCCGCACTTTGGTGTAGTGCACCCCTGCCCGGAGTTGGGCTTTATAGCAAAGTTCCGGGTAGCACTGCATTGGCTATGTGCTGGCGTTACTCTTACCATCAGGAGTGCGTCCAGCTCGTTTCCCCTCTTCATAGTATAAAAAAAAAAACGATTTCTTAAGAAGGTCGATGGTTGGCTGTGGTATTGAAAGCACGTGTTGCTGATTGCCACAGCCAAATATCAATCATCAAACTTATATTATCTATACACAACACGACATTGGCAAAATAATGCAAACGCAGCACAGTCATTT
>DWAJ01001669.1:0-21048 GCA_018238005.1 Eurema mandarina | reverse complement strand
TTAAAAAATAAAATTTCATGAAAATTGGTTACAGTATAAAGTTCATAAATTTACTGCGAAGAAACATAAAAATATACTATGAAATTGGGAGACCTTTTGTCAATTGAAAATTACATAGTAGTTATGACTCCAGTTTTAAGAAAAATTAAACGTCATTGTTACGGGTTAAGCTTATTTATCACATCATAGCATAATGTAAATCATAACAATGTGAAGATAACAGATAACAGTTGTTCTTGCGATGTCGTTATATAAAAAATATTTAATTTATAATTCACTATACTCACGTTATTCAACCAGCCTCCAGAATTCAGAAATAGCGAATTGAAAATGAAATAACTATTCTTGTCTTTTGTATAAGCAACCAAATTTCAACGTGAAAGAATAACAAACATACATCCCTACAAACTTTCACATTTATAATATTAGTAGGATAGTAGGATACTAAGCTACTGCAACCAAAACTTTAGTGTCGGTTCATAAGAATTTTTTTTAAAAAGTAATTATTGAATTGGATCGTGATATTTGTTATTTGTTTGATTAATCTGTCACCCGCACTTATCTGATAGACTATGTTAACAGGAGGGTCACTTGCCAAATAGAGATTTTAAAAATAAAATTATACTCGAAATTAGACCATGTGTTATTTTGTTGAATAATTTATATCACTTATTATACCCACTATACATTATTGCTTAAAGGAGATGCACCCAGTATTCTGTCTAGTATTTATAAACTCATATTTGAATGTTATTACCTTCTTTAATTTAATTTCATAATATAAATTGATGCGTTATTATTGCAATTATAAAAGTAAGAGTAAATTTAACATAACGGAATAACAGATAATATGTTTGTATTGTTATAAGCTATTATAATATAACGTATTTTAAGTTATTCCTAAAAAAATATAAGACTAACATAACGTTTATATACTCATTGTTTAGGTCATATTAATAATTAAACCCAAAAGTGGAAACACTAACGCAAACATCAAAACAATAAATAATAAATATTTTCAGGACATTTATACACAGCGCCATCTAGTTCCAAGCTAAGCCGAAGCTTGTGTTATGGCAACTAGATAACGGAATAAATTACATACTTTTCTTTTGTAAATACATACATACAATACATAGCAACACCCAGACCCCAGAAAAATACAAATGTAAATTACAAATATATTTTTCCGGTGTGGGAATCGAACTCACGACCCTTCGCGCAGAAAGCAGTTGTGCTAACACTGCGCCAAGCGGTCTTGAAAAAAAAGTCTTTGACAGATGACACCTGTCAGTTGTATTTAAGGGATATTGTCTATGGCTCTTGTTGTTACTTGAATCTTGATAACAATCTATCACTCGTCAAATTTCAAAATATAAACTAATAATCATTAATCTTACGAGTTACGACCTTTATAATTTTAAAAACATGCACAGAAATTTACCACAAAATAAGGAAGCTTTACTGAAATCCTATACGACACGACTAAAAGAAGATGTAAAAAGTATGCTGGAGAATTTTGAAGGTATCCTAATGTGTTATTATTTTATCGCTTTGATATTCGAAATTGTAAGATACTTACCTGTATATTTTATAATCTTTATAAAACATATTTTCCAGAAATTATAAAACTTGCTAAAGGTGACAATGAATCTCAGTTAAACAGAATGACGCAAATTGAACAGGATACATTTGAAATGCAAGTGAGAGCTGCAAATATAGGTAAGGCAAGTTAAATAGTACCTATACAGAATAGAAAAATCCGACGCAAGCTTTACTTCTTGAGTTCTTAATTCTTGTCATTTTTTTTCAGTGAGAGCAGGTGAATCACTGATGAAGCTTGTATCAGATATTAAGCAATATTTGATTTTAAATGATTTTCCATCTGTAAATGAAGCAATTACACAGAATTCTAAACTATTTCGAACAAAGCAACAAGAATGCGACCAGAAACTCATGTCACTCAGAGACGATATAGCTGCAGACTTGTATGATCTAGAAGATGAATATTTTACTAGTATATATAAATAAAATCAAGTACCTACTTATATTTTATTATTTAAGTTATTTGTTTTCATACAAAAATGTTTAGGTATTTTTAATTGGTAATGATTCTATGAATGGATAAATAATTGTCATCATGACAATTTTCAAGTACACATATCATGTATATAGTCGTGTGTTTGAACTATTTATCAAAATACAAGTTGATTTTGAAATAAGAATGAACTATTTGATTTAAATGAGGATAATTTTAATTTGTAGGGACTTCAGATTGCCAGCTTGCATACTTATGGGGCGTTGGCATATTCTTTAAAACAAAAAATCACAGCTCTTCAGTATATACAGTTAGATTATATGCAACTAATAACTAGTAAAACCCTAACAAATTTAATATATTCTATGAATTTGATATCCTGAAACTTTTTTAATAAAATCCCATTAGCAGTATTATTTTGAACAATAAAATGGAAAAAAAACAACTTTCATTTTTAAATTGAACTTTCATTTCTAACAGACAATTTTTATTTAACCAATTAATTATTGGTTGTCTAATTTTCACAGAACATGTAGTGTGGCCCCTCTTTTGGGTATTGTTTAGCGGTGACTGGACGACCAAACTTGTAGTTCTCTAAGTGATAATATAGTGCGATACATCCTGAAATACAACCCAAGAACCAACACCATTGCCTCCATACAGGAATCCGTGGTTTCATGCTTATATCATAACGATCTTCACCAAATAATTCTGCAGTGGCATGGAACTAAAAAAAATTATATTAATATCAGTACTAAGAATAGTTATGAACGAATATGTGAGTTACTTTAATTAAATTTCCTTTATTAATTTTGACAGCAATGATTTTTATAATAACCAACAACCAATATATTTGATTGTGGAAGGTAAAGTGAAAATAGAAGACTATTTATTTATAACTAGCAGTGTCCCACAGGTTTTACACATGGTGTGCAAATTTAATTTAAATTTGGTTCAGTAGTTTAATGAGTCAATCGCGGACAAACAGTGTGACACATTATTTATATATGTAAAGATATATATATGTAGATAACATAAGGGGCAAATAAACAGGCAGGCAAGTTGTCATTCCCACTCATGAACATTTGTGATAGAATTTAGCAGAAAAATATTAAATAAAATAAAAATACGTACAGGCTCATTGAAATTTCTTTTTAGCTCAGGAAAATCATATGGATAATGAGGATCCTTCGAATCTGCACCGATATCCGGCATTTTAGGGTAGTCCCCATATCCCATGTCTTCGGGATATGGTTGATATTCTTCAACAGTTAATCCATACTTCTTTGCCGCAGCTTCTCTTTCTTCTGGCGACTTAGGATAAGGACCAGGCTTGTATTGATAATTCCAATCTAAAAATTGTTACGTCATGACTAAAGAATAGAAACGAACCTATATTGAACCAAGTAAAATAGAAATCTTACGATTCCTGACGGCATTGCATAGAATTCCAACTGACTTTCGAACTGCATTCGATTTGAGCAATAATGCTTTATTAATTAATGCCGATGCCATTTCATCGAATAATTTTTAAACCAACTCAATTGCCATTTGTTTTTCGCAAGGTGCTAGTTCCTAGATGACAGATGACATAAATCTGTAGACTAGTACACTAGTGAATCGACACTTGACACTCGACAGTGAACAGACTCATAATATTATATACTACTCATAAAATGATCCTACACTGCCATTTCACCAAGAATAGAATAGAAGATTATCCTAGTTTTCCAATTACAGTGCATAGTGAAACTCTGTGGGGCATATTGCCGACTTATGCTGATGCTTATTGAAACGTGAATTAGTAGAGTATGTACGCTAAGTTTGGTGTTGAAAAAATAACAAACAATTACCATTATTATTATTTACAGGCTAGAATTATAAAATGAAATTGTATCTGTGCTTTCGCTCGATGCGTAATTATATGTGTACAGAAAATTAACAAAAGTTTTTTCTTCAATCCGAAATTGATCGAAATGTCGCACTATGCTCTGTAATTGGAAAACTCTGATCGTGTTGTGTGATGATTCTGTTGAGTTTTTGGCGGGAATCTTGCGGCGTCTATTTGTAATCTCGATTGAATATTCGTTTTTTGGTGCATAAAGTGATTTAATGTTTGATTGTGATAGTGATTCAGGCAGTAAATTAGCTAATAAGTGTCCAGGAAATGAAGAATTTATTCGAGAGCGCATAGTAGTGCCGTTCCGATTGCTCCAAGATTCGTTGAGGTTCTTCGTAAAGTTCATTATCACTTTACGAAGGGCAGAACGAAACGACTGACTGACTCGACTAAAGACGACTTGATGACGATTTTACTTGACTCATATCGACTTTTATCTTGACCACGTTGCCTCTTATTACATTGACATTGGCAAAAAGCTAGACGCTAATTCCATAATATAAGAAAGAAAAGAAAAAAGATTCTGTTGTCAAATAGCATGACAGCAGACAGCTGAGTGCTGACAGATCATGATCTATGCCCTATGGCATTTGGCAATAATCTAAAGCAAAAAGTATAACATAGTATTTTGTTGCTTTTCGACAAAAATGAAATACTTATAGAGTAAATAAGTAAACATATCCTCAAAGATATGGGTAACGACGTTTCACAAATAAAAGGCTTGGAAATCGATGAAAATCCGACTGAGTGCACAGAGTTGTGGTCTCATTATCAGGCGAACATTCGCGACAGTTGTAGATATTTTAGTTTAAAATGTGATGGATCTGTATCTGTTTTCAAAGGAGAATCCGTTTTAGGTCCACTTTGGACGGTGTCAACACCATTAGAAAAATTTTGCAACGTAAGAGAATCATAACAGTCATTTATGTTAATAATTTGGAAACAACCTGAAATTTCAGTTTTCTCCTTATTACAGAATATTTTGAGGTATCGACATCCCTGTATAGTAAAATATATTTCATCATGGGCGCAAAGGTCTACATTCCACTTAGCTACTGAATTTATTCAACCATTGGCTCATGTCATATCTTCACAAACTCCCTTACAGAAATGTATAGGTCTAAATAATATACTACAAGCATTAGTCTTTTTACATGAAAAGGTATGTATGGTATAAATTTCTAGCTTTATATTTGTAATTCTTATATTTTATATTGATTTGAATGCTAACAATGAAATTTCTTACAGGGTAAAGTTTCTCATAACAATATAAGTACATCAGCAATATATGTTTCTGGGGATGGACAATGGAAGCTTGGTGGATTGCAATACCTATGTAATTTTACAGAGCTAACTCCTGCTTATCTTAAACAATCCAGAATTCACAGGTGTTTTTTTTTAATTATTTTTGTATTCCTTATACTTTATTGTTCTCTAAATATTATTTGTGTTAACAACTATAAACTCTTACTAGATATGACAAAGCAATTGATCCTAATGAAGACTCTAATGAAGTTAGTACAAAAGTGGACCAATATGCCTTTGCAGCATTAGTGGAAGAAATATTTAACGGATGTAGCAATGGTATGTTTATACAGTAATTATTTGTGTTTTATTTAATATAAACTAACTGATTGGTGGCACCAACAAGAAATCATTTTCATTTTATGCTCTGATGAAAACAATGGTGGAATTCATTTAGGCTCTAGGTCGGTAGCAACAGTCTTTTAATATAAACATTTCTTACTTCCAAAATTACAAACAGTTTTTTTTTTATTTGAACTAAACATTACTTTTTAAGATTAAAATACTGAGGATTTTTTTTCTTTTTACAGATGAAGTGCCATATCTACATGAATTCCGAAAATATTGTCATGATATACTTCAAAATGCTGATTGTAAACAAAGACCAAACCTTTCTGAAGTTCTTCAACATGACTTTTTTAACCATGAGTTCATATCAGTCTACAAGTTCTTAAGTTTTTTAGCACTGAAAACTACAGACGAAAGGAAACAATTTTTCTCTAACATTTTACATTGTCTAAAATGTTATGATGAAGAGACTGTAGCAAAACAATTTGGTGGCTTACTTTTATCCAGATTAACACTGTTAGATCAAACTGCTAGAAATAATGTTGTACCTTATATTCTAAAGCCTCGAAATGGTAATTTAAAATCCCTTAAATAAGAAAAAATAATTATTACAACATATGTTTTTTTATATATAAAATTGTCTTATATTCTCTTCCAGACAGAACTCAAAATGAAGATGAGAATGGATTTTTTTCATTAGGTGTTTTTAAGGAACATTTAAAGCCAAGAATAATGCAATTATTTTCAGTAAGAGATGGACAAATAAGAATGTTACTGTTAAGACACTTTTCAAAATATGTTCAAGTTTTTTCTCATGATGAGTTATCACAACACATTCTACCAGAAGTATGTTACATTTTTACTTAGCCTATTAATTTTTATTAATACCTTTCTATGATTCTTTTTCACTTTTTTTTTAGTTACTCCTTGGCATCAAAGATGTTGATGATTCATTAGTATCTGCAACTCTCATATGTTTAAGTGATCTGGTACCAATATTAGGTGCTGATTCAGTTGTTGGAGGAAAACGAGCCAAACTATTTACTGATGGCAGGCCTAATTCTAATTCCTTACATCACACTTTAATCCACACATCAAACTTTGAGTCTGGGAATCCAGATACAATTGTAAAATCAAAATGTTTGGATGATTTTAGATGTTCAGAAAATATTTATTCAGAGAGCATGCATTCATCAGTTTTTCAACAAGCTTTACCTTTTAATGAAAGACCATCACCTGTTGGTAGTGAATCAATGGATGTGGAAGTCACCACAAAAACTTCTATCAAAGTTACAGTGGAGTCAGAGGATGATTGGGATGACTGGGATAACAGCAATAATAAATTAACTATGGAAGGCTCTTATAGTTCACAATTAGAAGAGACATCACTAGACAGAAAAATGGAAAGTAAATTTTCAAAGGATATGACTCCAATTGATCCCATAATAGGTATTGAAGAACCACAGGAGCATACTGCATTATTACAAAAAGCAGCAATGGAAGCTAAAAAGAATATTTTAGATTTATCAGAATTGGATATAAAAAATAAAACTGATCAGAGTAAGAAAAATACTGATGAATTTGATTTTTTTGCTGATATGACACCCGTGATAGAAAAACAAGAAGTGGCACTTGTAAAAAATGACAGTGATTATAGCAGCAAATTAAGCTTTGTGCCTAATAATAATGAAGGAGATGAAAATGATGGATGGGAAGATACATGGAACTAGTTGGTAATTTAAACCACATATCATTTATTAACAATATAATTGTTATTGAATAAATATAATATTTTATTTTTTATGTATGATAATAAGCACACATCAGATGCAATGGTTACCTACTACAGCTGGACTGGAAGTGGGTTAGAATGAATGATATTGCTTTTTTGTTTTCGAATGTTTGTAAATAAGATGAGGCAGAAATAAAAATAGAATAGAATGCTTTCTGTCATCATATATTTATTTAAAATCACAATGAAAGGTTAATTCTTATATAACTAAGCTGCAATGAAACAAGTGAGTTATAAAAATAAAATTTCATAAAATTATACCTAATTTGTTCTATGACTTCTTCATACTTCTTTTGTATAAACCATTAGTAATTGATTAAGTTTTTTTTTACAAACTAAGCTACTTTATTATAATTCAAAGAAATATCTATGGTTGTTTAGATTATAATTATAAATATTACATTTTTACTTTTACAACTTTGTTTTAATCATTAATGATTAATGATGACTGAAAAGTGAATTTTCTAGTTGTAATTGATTATTTATATCTTTAGAGTGCTTTGACTGGGTTGATACTTGATTGATTTTACTGTATTAAACAAATCTGGAGTAATTTATCCTATATTTTATTAGAAGTGTTCATAATATCATACAGTCTCACAACCACCAACAGTGTTTATATGCTCTTTGACAACCACTCAATAAATACAATAAAGCTGTGACACTATTAGTCTTAGCCAAATATATAATTTTGCAATTAAAAATTATATTAATGACATAACATAATTACATTTTAAAACTTATAATGTGGTCCTTAAATATAATCATTGCAAAAAGTAATTCTAGAATGATATTCAACTACAATAATATGACTAGAAAATAGGTAGGTAACTTAGCATTGATTATACATTATAATTGGAAAAAGATTAAGAAATATCTTATACTGCCACTTTCCTCTGCTTAACAAGATCCGTGGAACTTTCATTAAAAACTTCTATCATTTGCTGGCGAATCATGTCAGATAAACCTTCCAAGTCATTTCGTGTCATACCCTTTGTAGGTATTGGTGGAAGAGTAGTTATCACCACTTTACCTACAAAAAATGAGATTTTATTAAATAAAATTCTCAGGGGTGTCTCTCATTTAATAGAATAATTTTAAAACACTGACCTGGCTCAAATGTTTTACTTTCATTATCTAAAAAATAATACTGACTGAATACAACTGGCATGATAGGAATTTGGGCATCAATTGCTAAATAAAATGCACCTTTCTTAAATGGTTGAATGCAACCCTTGTTGTATCTCGCACCCTCAGGAAAGACCCAAAGTTTCGTCTGAAATTAAAAACTTTTTAGTTTCTGTGTTTGGTAATACACTGTCTTAATACAAAAAGAGATACCTTCTCAGCAATCACTTTTTCAGTGGCTTCTCTCATTAATTGTCGCGCTTTATCTGTTTTGAGACGATCAATGAATACTAGTCCCGAAAGCCAAGCTCCAAATCCAAATGCACCAGCAAACATTAAAGGTCTCTTAGCTACAACTGTGCACCGTTTCATCCTAGGCCACATTTCAAACATACCTTCAAATAAGTGTACTAATTAAGAAAATATTAACAAACCAATTTAAAAAAATAATTTAAGTTATTTTTACCTAGTATATCCAAAGAACTTTGGTGATTTGAAATTACTATGTAACATTCTTTGCTATCCCAATTTTCTAAACCTCTTAATTCCCATTCAATGCCAACGATATGGGAAGCGAAACGACAAAACCTTGAAGCAACTCTGTTAAAACATAAAAAGAGTGTCTGCAGTATTATTTAAGTAAAATACATCTGAAAAAAAATTATGAAAATAATCAATATCTTACACAAGATTCGTTACATCGCGTGGATATAGAAGAACGACAGGCAATAAAACCGTACAAGTAATCAAAACATAGGTATAATATAAGAAAAACTTTAAGTAATATCGAAAAACATTGCTTTTTTCATACAAAAAAGGCAAGGTAAATATAAAACCCGCCAAAAATAATTCAGGATATGAATAGAAGGAAGCCATAACGTACCATAGAGAAAAGGAAATAAAAAAGTCCGGATATTGAAATATGTAAAATGTTGCTATTAAAAGATTTTTTTTCTTTGAAGCAAAAGAAAAAGACAACTGCAGCAGTATGTATTATAATAAATGTATTAGTATATATAATATATTTTTTTAAATATATATTATGTTGAGGTAAACGATTGCTTCTTTACGAATAACTAAAACTAACAATTACACTGTAATATGCTTTGACTGTTCGTTAGACTATCATAAGCAAAATATTGTTCTTATACATTTTGTAATATACCTTGTTATCGATACTTATATTTAAAATAAAATAAAAGTAAGTAATTAGTCCAGTAAAGACCATTGACAATATGTTATAAGTTGACGCTTGTCTTGCGACGTGAAGCTTGGCGTTTGACATATCTAATATCTATAGTCTATAGTATATTACAATTTTCAAGGTCTCTGCTGACAATTTCTTTTCCAGGTTACGCCGGGCCACGAGTAGCCTGTGTACTATAATAGTGTCGTTTTTATCTCAAAATGGTAAGCAAAGTGTTAAAATATTATTGTAACTTATATTCGTTTGACTTAGTCTAGATAAACTAGCGAATATTTTTAACATTAAACCAATGATTATAAAGATTATGTGGGATATGCCACTTCGACAGTCATATAGGTTTGTCCTAGCATATATATTTTACTTTTAACTATTTAATTTATAAATTAAAGTGATTTTTAAGTGATGAGAAATTGGCACATGCGCGTCATCTGATGTTGTGGATGACTCAAATTCATTTGCTAATACCATGTTTTATGCGTATGGTAAATGTTTATCGGTCTAAAGCAGCATTTATGATTATAAAGTGTCTCTGATACCATACTTTGTAAGAATAATATTATATCTTCTATAATGTGTATCTTAAATAAGATTATTTTTTTAGGGTTTTGTTAAAGTGGTCAAGAACAAACAGTACTTCAAACGATACCAAGTTAAATTCAAGAGGCGTCGTGAAGGTAAAACTGACTACTATGCCCGCAAACGCCTTATTGTTCAGGTATGATGGATTTCATCGTTTTGTTGTACTTATTATAAGAAATAAGTAGGTAACCTAACACTTTTATTTATTCTAGGACAAGAACAAATACAACACGCCCAAGTATCGTCTGATTGTTCGTCTCTCAAACAAAGATGTTACCTGTCAGGTTGCATACTCTCGCATTGAAGGAGACCACATTGTCTGTGCTGCATATTCACATGAATTACCTCGTTATGGTATCAAGGTATGATACATTCTTTCATTCTGCTTTATTAAAAAATCTTGTTTTAAAATGATGATTTTGAACGGGCGGTCTGAAGCAAAGTACAAATGCAATTCACCCTGTTGTATTATGTTCAATACTGATTATTTGGCAATAGTACTTATTTAACCTTTATTATAAAGTCCTGATATTAATGGAAACAATTTAATTTGTAGGTGGGTTTGACTAACTATGCAGCAGCATACTGCACAGGTCTCTTGCTGGCCAGGCGCCTGTTGCAAAGATTAGGTTTGGATTCCCTTTACACTGGTACTACAGATGTCACTGGTGATGAATACAATGTAGAGCCTGTAGACAATGGACCAGGTGCTTTCAGGTAATTAAAAAAACAATTATTACATCTTAAATCTTTTTTTCCAATGTGTTTATTGGGCTTTGGAACCTAGGACCTTTGGTTTAAAAGACAGTTGTGTTACTGCTCCGCCAAGAAGTTGTAAACTTTTATTTATATATTTTTGCCATCCCATTTAAAGATGTTGTAATAATATGAACAATTATGTAATAATAAATAATATCTAAGTTATGTATAGATTAAAATATTGGGTTGTAGATGTTACCTGGATGTTGGTCTAGCCAGAACAACTACTGGTGCCAGAGTGTTTGGAGCTATGAAGGGTGCAGTTGATGGCGGCCTTAATGTTCCTCACTCAATCAAAAGATTCCCAGGTTATGACGCTGAAGCTAAAAAGTTCAATGCAGAGGTCCATAGGTAAAATGTTTGTTTTATTTTACAAAATTTCTACATAATAAATAAGCTCCATTCATCCTTTAAAATGTAGCACATCTACTTTTTAAACAGCTATTTGGAGCAATAGCAATATTAAATCAAATGGTTGTCCAAATAATAGAGCTTTTATTGTTTAAACCGGGTTTAATCACATTAGTTTTTTAATTAAATCATACTGTAGTGCATTTTTGAAGAGATGTTTTACAAAATGCCTTTTCATAATGAAATTTGCTAATTATATGGATTTGTTACAGAGCACATATATTTGGTTTACATGTTGCTGAATACATGCGTAATTTAGAACAAGAAGATGAGGATTCCTTTAAGAGACAATTTGGCAAATACATCAAGCTTGGTGTTGCTGCAGATGCAGTAAGTAGCATAACTTAATATACACATTACGTCCAGCCAAATTACTGCACAAGTCTTTATTTTTGTAGTGTCGTAGCTGGACAATATAATATGCATTTCCGTTTTAATTACTTCTTGTTTATATTATTAAAAAGAGGATTTTATGTTTTGCAACATACATTATTGAGTAATATTTTTTTTCCATGAATATAAATATAAAAATATTAAATGTAACATTTCTATTTATACAGGTTGAAACCCTTTACAAAAAAGCCCACGAAGCAATTAGAGCAGATCCATCATACAAGAAAAAGGATGACAAGAAGGATCCAGCCAAAAAGAAACGCTGGAACAAGCGCAAGCTGACCCTGGCTGAAAGAAAGAACAGAATTAAGCAAAAGAAGGAGTCTTACGTCAAGAGACTTCAAGCCCAGGCAGAAGCATAATTGGTATAAACCAATAAAAACATTGATAAATTATAGTTGTTTTATTAAATTAAATTATTTGTTGGCACCCTTAGTTTTTCTTGTAAGGCCAAAGCTATACGGAGCAAACATAAACAAAATCTGATGTTCATCATGAGCATGGTGACCTACAATAATTGTAATTATTGCATTCACAGTTTGAAAATCATTGTAAAAATTCATTGTATTTTTACAATGATTTTCCACTTAAGTTATAAATACACAAATAATAAGAATGTATGTGATTTTATATCCATGGAATAAATATTTTTCTATGCGATTAAGATTTTATTATCATAAACTAGCTTTAGCCTTAACATTCCAATAATGTTTCATTTGACCCAACAGGTTCCTGAACTCAGATCAGATTGAATCACCAGATTTATAATTTTAGTCGGTTTAAATTTACCTTCCCGTGCTGTGTAACTCGTCTTGACATCACGTTTATCTTTCGCTTATTAAGCACTAGCCGGCCCAACGCGACTTCGTTCACGCTGTACTAATCCTACCCGAAACCTTATACCATCCCCATACATCCAGGAGTATTCTAAAAAAATAATTATGTAAATCGATTCAGCTGTTATGGGGTTACCAACACATTTTGTCATTCGTTTTTATATTACCTATAGATTATTGTCGATGATCACAGTTGACAGTTCACAGTTGTCATTTGTCAAACACCGGCAACGATTAGTTTACACTACAAGAATCAAAATAAATATTATCACATTATCATGTTTACCTCAGGGCTCAAACGAGTATTACTATTCAACTTATAAAATATAATGATTATAATTCATCAGTTCATTCAACAGTGATTAAAGAGCTTATCATTCATCATCAATCCGCAATTATTTCTTAAGCTATAAATAGCTTTCACTTTTCTCCATTTTAGCAACGATGGATAATCCAGACGAAAATATTATACAAAATCTTTGCAGGATATGTTTAAATCCAGTGGAAAAAAAGTTTGACGCTATAAATTTGTTCGCAAACGACGTTATATCAAAAGAGCTATTAAACGCTATATATGTATGCTTTGGAATGGTTTTATCCGAAGAAAAGTATTTACCCCGTCTTATTTGCAATGAATGCAAGAACGAAATAAATGTTTCCAATAATTTCCATCAAAAATGTAAAAGCTTCGAGGAGAGATTTGCTAGATTAACAGAAGAACTATTTGAAACAAATTCATTTAAATATAATGCTAAAGTAATAAATGAGTGTAAATCAGATTTCCGATTACTTTCCCCTGATTCCTGCCAGGCCCAAGATGATGGTATGTTTTTCTTTATTATTCTTCTTCTTCAATATCTAACAATTAAACCAATTTTTTCAAAAAGGTAACTGACCTTAATAATTATTATACATATTACTAAAATTGAAAATTAAAAATATTTATTCTTGTTAAAGATGGCGTCCAGGAAGAATGTTTAGAAAACTATATTTGTACAATATGTAATAAGGTGCTCAAAAGTGAGATGTCATTAGCAAAACATCAAACATTGATGCACAAAACACGTAAACACCCTGGAAAAGTAACTGGGTTTGGTGCAGACCGGAGGTATCATTGTCCCAGATGTCCTTATAACACTCCACATAGTCAGACACTAGTAAATCACATTCGCAGACATAATGGGGAGAGGCCTTACCACTGTGAGTGTGGTAAAAGTTTCACACAATCCTCTAGTTTATCTGCTCATAAAAAGACACACAGCAATACTCCATATTATACATGTACTGTATGTGGGAAGCAATTTAAACATGCTTTCACTTTAAAAAAACATGCTCGAGTCCATGAGGGTGCACAATATCATTGCAGCATATGTAAGAAGAGACTAAAATCACATGAAAGTCTCCAAAGTCATATGCAAAGACATTATAACATAAGAAATTATAATTGTGAAGATTGTGGAGATACATTTGTTACCTCTTCAGAGCTACTTAATCATAGGAAGAAACATAATTTAGATAAGAAAGTAGAATGTCATTTATGTGGTTATAAAACACATACGAAAAAAAATTTAATTGTACATTTAAAAAGGTATTATACTTTTCTTTTATTATATAAGCTTTGTAGCAAAGATAAACACAATATAATATGTTGCTTGGTAGGAAAGCTTTAAAAGTGTATCCTTAAAATAATGATCTCATTTTAGGCACGCTGGTGATAAATCATATAAATGTCAAGTATGTAATGTAGCCTTCTTCTCAAGTGCCGACGTGCAACGGCATCAAAGAGTTCATACACGGGAAAAGCCTTTCACTTGTCCAGTTTGTGTCCAGAGATTTACTTATAGTCCAAGTCTTAACAAGCATATGTTTACAGTGCATAATATTAAGTATAGGTGGGCAGATTTCAAATGGAAAGAATCTCGATTGACCACAACTACAAATATATAAATAAAAGCATTTTTATATACTAAGTGTTTTATTTACCAATTACATTCCTCATTTAAAAATTAATTATAGAAATTAGGTAATTAAAATTGGCGATTCCATAATAGCTTAAATACGAATACTTATAACTGAGTTTTATCTATTGGTGCTACTACTGCACTTCAAAATTTTTTTTTTCAATTGGTTACTTAAAAGTAATTACATTGGATTATTAAATATGTCACAAGTAGTGTAAAATATAGACTTTTATTTTACCATTTACATTGTAAAACGAAAGATAGTATAACAATGGTTGTCTGTCTTCATTGTGAACAAAAAGAGTGTAAGTTTTTATATTGCCAGGCGTGATATATTCCTATATGAGAAAATTCATTGCTAATTCTTACCATCATATCAGATAAAATATAATTAGATTGTATTAAAATAATGTTATTCCTTAAAATCTAAGTTCAATTCATAGTGACATCAAGCAAACATATACTAAGCACTGATTAAAACGAGTTAAGAGATGAAAATAACATTTCAGATTCTTTAGTCTTCCTCATAATCTTCGTCGTCCGATATGTATTTACGTGGTTTTCGTTTTCTAGGTGTACCCTTAGTTTTTCCTTTTCCAAGTTTAATTTTCATTTTCACAGAACGGTTTGATTCGCCATCTGAATCTTCTTCATCTGAAAATAATCACGCAGGTATATAATTGAAGCAAGTCATTTCTAAGATATAAATTGGCACTATTTAAAAATCCTATAAGTTCGTCAATAAAAATTGTAATGTTAAAAATAACCACATTCCACGGGATCATGTAATGAGCTTGGTTGGGTAGAATTTCTTCATTATTGAAAAATCATCAATTTGATATACAAATTAAATCACTTAATATCACCGAACTAAATATGTATTTAAATCCAGCACAATGAAGAAATTGCACATAAGCAATGCAAGTGCATGTATGAAGTTTATGCAATAATCATAAAGTAAAGACCACCAACTCACTCCAGAGCTGTCAAGCTCCACGACTGTTCGTTTAAACCCCTATGTTTACAAAAAAAAAAAATGGTTGCGGTACCTTTGTCATTATCATCGGAGTCGTCAGAGTTCTGGCCAGCTTCGTACCGGCGGCGCACCTCGATGAACACGTTGCGCATGCGCACCGAGTCTGCGTATATGAGTGATGTCTCCTCGTTGTACGTTTGAGCGTTAGCGCACAGCGTGAAGAAGTCACGCTCCAAGTCTGATATATCGTTGTACTAGAGGAGAAAGATAAATGTAAATGTTCGATTTGTTATGGGCACATAATTAGGAGTATTCTTAACATAAAAACAGACTATAAATATAACAAGGAAGAGAAAAGACTTCTGTCACATGATGATTTGACACAATATGATGTCAAGCGATAGTTAAAGCGTCATTAGTGAAATGCAGATGGAAAAGATAATACTTAAACATCTTCTTTTTCTAACCTTTCCATCTTCAATTCTGTTCATAATTTTCTTAATGTCGAGCGGTTTCTTGATGACGTCATAGTAGTCCGGAAGCTCCCGGCGCGACGGCAGCTTCATAAATGGTTCGGAGAGTACTCGACCCGCACTGTTCCAAAATGTATCTTATTATTAGTTTAAAATATAATCAAATAATTGAAATAATGATTTATGCAATAGGATGTATGAATATCAATTATTTTAGATTTACTAATGTATATTCATTCAGTAAAATTAATTGCTGCTTCACTAAATTTGATATGTATTATAACTAATATAAAATAAATATCTAATTAATACACTTACTCATCAGTGTGATCTATAACTTTCTTCATGATATTCTTCAGGCGTTTTTTGAGTTGATTTACTTCTGTTTTGCTCTTTTTCTTAGAGGAACTTGCCGCTTCCTCTTCTTCAGAATCGTCGTTACGGCTGTAAATAATTATATAATATACAATAAATAATTATTTCAACATAATGGTTTCCGTTTCAATCGACCTGCCAATACCACAGTAATTGTAATAGCCCTTCTAATTCTTAAACGACAAAATTAACAGTAAGAGATTTAATTTTGAAGGTATTATTAAAAACCGCACTTGGACCTGAGACTTAAGAGAAGCATGTGCAACTGATGAAAATTCTGTATAAAGTTTTACATTACAGATAAAAATTTAAGCAGTTTGTTGGGTTAATAGCAAAACAATATTGAAATCGCCAAATGCGTCAGCGAATGAATTATAATAGAAAGAAAAATAATAATCCTTTAGGCTGCTTATTTTTAACATACCACCTGGAGAGTTACTGTTATGGCAACTAGATAATGGATAAATCACATATACATACTTTTCTTTTATAGAACACATATAATAGCTAACAACACTGAGCCCAAGACCAAAAGATACAAATGTAGAGGGGAGCGTCGGTGTAGTGCACCCCTGTCCGGAATTTGCCTCTATAGCAAAGTTCGGGTAGCACTGCATTGGTTATAGCCAGGTCAGGTCCAGCTCGTCTCACCACTTCATGGTACATATTAAAAAAATATAAATTACAAAATATGCATTGTTAAGTGTGCGCTGCACCATGTGTTAGTGGGTAGGTGGGTGGGTGTGTGTGTGCGTACCGTCTCTTGCGTCCCTTCTTGCGCTTCTTGTCGAGCACCTCGTCGTCGTCGTCGTCGTCGTCTTCGTCGTCGTCGAACTCGTCGTCGATGGCCTTGAGCCACTCCTTCTCGGTGAGCGAGTCCGTGTAGTCCACCTCCTTGCGCTGCCGCGACCCGCGCCCCAGCGTCTCGTCCTCGTCCAGGTAGTTCCAGCCTTGCCCCTGCGACCGAACACACCTGAGTATATCTTTATAATAATGTTATATATGTTGTTCGACAGAACGGTGACCCTTTTTGTGTATGAACTATGAATATTGTAATAGTTGTTTTGTTAAGTACATTAATTACAATTGTACCTTTTTATTTTAAACTAGAGAGCAACAAGCAAGTATCAGTTTCTTGCCAGTTCTTCTCTGTAGAAACTGCCTTCCGAACCGGTCGCAATTATTGTTTAGTAATACCATCAATCACAATTATTACTATTACCACATGTAGTCTAGTTGAATAAAGACATAATTGACTGACTTTGTGTGTACAGCATATACTTGCTACTTTTGTACATAAAATATTTTTTCTCTTGTAAGTGTAAAAAACTTTTGTTACAGCTATCAGTTCTCTGAAATAAAATAAATAAAATAAATAAAGAGTATAGTGACTTAAGCCCAAGTCCGTGATGATGCCAGGGGTCGCATCCACTCAAATTATTTGTAATCAAAATTTAAGTACTAATAGGCACATGTCGTGTTTTTAGGCTGGTCACAAAAAAACTCTTAATAAACTAATATTATTATGTAAAAAAAAAACATGAGTACCTTATTACACACAACCTCGTCATCGTTCTTGACCAGCCAATCTGGCAACTCGGACTCCTCAATGAGTCGCGAATGCGTCTCAGTCTTTTTTCGTTCCAAATCTATTTGCTTAAATATTTCCAGCTCTTCCTCGGACCGGGCTATCATCTCGTTGATCAAATCGTCATCGGGCACCTCATTTTCTTCCTGTTAAAGAAAATAATAAAAATATTAATAAATAAACACACAAAATATTTTTTTAAGCATTTTTGGATCCCAAAAATCACTTAAGCAATAATTTCAGATTAAGTTTATATATTTTTATTAATTTATTACACAATTCATTTTACATATTAAATTCTATGAAATGTAATACATATTTAATGGTACTAACCTCCTCGTCATCACCATCTTGGTGCAGAATACTTTGCAAGAATTGCTGTCGCTCAGAACCGGTAGACTTCTGATCGAACATACCAGCTTGGATTACTTTCTCGTCCATGTTTAACTTGTACCTGACAAAAAGAAAATAGTACACCAGTAAGTAAAGGATGCTTCTAATACGATGGTTACTTAAGACGGAAAGTGGTTGTTCTATGTTAAATGCTGTTATTCGTTGAGAAATTCCCTCAACTGTCTATGGTCTCCATCATCAGATCTACTGGAAACCGTCATTATGATTCGGGTTTCTACATGCCAATAAAATATTTATATTCAAAAATGTAGTACAATTTCTTAAGAACACTGTGTTCACTTGTATCTCTGAACTATTGAACTTAATTTTGAAAATTCTTTTAATTGAAAGCGATATATATGAATTGCGTGAATTTGGTGCAAAATGAATCCAAAAATATCCAAAACTGTTTTACACAGATTCAGTTCACAGATAATTGAATGTATACAAAAAAATACATTTAATTAAAAAGCAATATATAATTGAGTTAACCTGGCAGCAGCTAAGATTCTCTCCTCTACAGAGTTGACGGTCATCAAACGCAAAACTCGCACTTCGTTGCGCTGCCCGATACGATGGGCACGATCTTGAGCTTGTAAATCCTGTTAAATCATTTGCATATATTATTTGTTTATTTCTTAGACTATTCTTAAAATTAATATTTCATTAAATTGTATGTAGTTAGAACGCCGGTTAATCACGGCACACAAATAATCATTTGTACCTAATACTTGGTGCGGGTGCGCATTAAAATGACACGTAAGGGATAAATGCATGCATACATACTGTACGCACACAGACATAAGACGCTTGACGTCTTTGACACCAATACATCTTCATTTACTTCAATGAATATGCTTCAATAGGTGATACCACACACACACACACACACACACGCGCACACGCACACACACACACGCGCGCACGCACACACACACACACACCACACACGCGCGCGCGCGCACGCGCACACGCACACACACAGACACAAGACGTGTGACGTCACCACACGTGAACGTCTAAGTATTTCAATAGGTGTAAGTTGTATGAGTCACCTGATGCGGGTTCCAGTCGGAGTCGAATATGATGACAGTGTCGGCGCTCTGCAGGTTGAGGCCGAGCCCCCCGGCGCGCGTCGACAGCAGGAATATGAAGTACTCCGAATTAGCATCGTTGAACTTCTTCAGCAGCTCCCCTCGGTCTTCTGCTTTCGTCATACCATCGAGCCTAGTCAAATTTAATGATGATGATAATAATAAAAAGAAATAAAAACACTTTATTGAGAACCACAAAGAAAAGAATTACACATACTTAAATAAAAGTTAGTCAATTGGCAATATTGTAGAAAACTCATTTTTTTATGTTATCTGTTCAATTGTTAATTGCATTAGTGTTATTCAAAGAATAACTTAGTTGTGAAACCTTTTGCATGTACTGTTCTTGCTACTATACAATTTGCATTTGTTGATTTTATAAAGAGTTGAATTTTATATTAGGCAGAAGTCACATCTATTCTACACCCCCACAATAATTTTAAATAGTTAACCATACTTATTATAAGGAGTTTTTGTAATCTGTATATATATAATTCAAAGGTGACAGACTGACATAGAGATCTATCAACGCACAGCGCAAACCACAGGACGGATCGGGCTGAAATTTGCTAAGAAAGGATTTCGATCAATTCTACCCTCAAGGGGATAAAATAGGGGATGAAAGTTTGTATGAAAATCCACGCGGGCGGAGTCGCGGGCAACAGCTAGTTTTAAATATAAAACCATTTATAACAGAATCTATAATACCTCAAATATTGGAATGCTCTCCATGACAAGTAATCTTCTATGATAGTCATGCACTGCGTCATCTGACAGAAAACTAGCACCCTGTGTCCGGTCTGCTTCAGCTTGGGTAGGATGCGGTCCAACAGTTCGAACTTTCCAGAAACGCGGTACAAATCAGGCCTGAAACAATTTTATTTATATAAAATTCGTTGATTAAAATGATGAAACACTAAAAGAAAAAAGTATCGCTTCATGAGTTATGTATAACTTTGAAATAGTTTTTTTTTATACAAAAAATTATATATTAATTATTTTTGCAGCAGCATAATGTAGAATAGACAATTTTTGTCCTACTCATATTGATTGTAAAACGCATTCGTACTATCCGCAACGCGCCGGTTGATTCACTGCTTTGTATAGCATCTTAGATCGGATCGCATTCGTCGTTAACATGAGTGGAAGCAGCCTTATAGCTATCCTACTAATATTATAAAGTGAAAGTTTGTGAGAATCTATGTATGGATGTATGTTTTTATTCTTTCACGCAAAAACGGCTTGACAGATTTAGTTGAAATTTGGTATGTACATGTAGGTGATACCCTGGAACCACGCGGGTAAAACCGCAGGGCAGTTTAATATAACTAACTAGTAGCACCAACAAGAAACCATTTTCATTTTATACTTTGATGAATACAATGGTTGGATTTATTTAGGCTCTAGGCAATTAGCAATATTTATTTTATTTATTTATTTATTTATAATTTTGATTCGAACATATAGTCCATAGTACACAAAAAATGAAAATACAACATAAAATCAAGACACATCATCGCACCTGGGCACGCAGGTAGGTCTTCAGAAAGTC
>DWAJ01001668.1:0-21056 GCA_018238005.1 Eurema mandarina | reverse complement strand
GCGAAGTGTCGTGGGTTTCAGCCCCACAGCGGAGAAATGTATTTGTAAATTTACACTTTTATTTTTCTGGGGTCTGGGTGTTGATATGTATTGTATGTATGTATTTACAAAAGAAAAGTATGTATATGTTATTTATACCGTTAACTAGTTGCCATAACACAAGCTTCTGCTTAGCTTGGAACTAGATGGCGCTGTGTATAAATGTCTAAAAAAAAAATAAAAAAGTAAGGTTGGTTCTGAGGTTCCATTCTGTTTGCTCGGCCAAGCGAACAACTTACTGGCTGGCAGTTAGGCCCGAGTTTCAAATAAATATTTATAGAAGTATTTAAGTTAATAGGGTTAGCATATTATATACAATTTTTCGGCATGGGCCGGAACTTCTGGATTGTATTTATTCAAAACTTAATGCAATAATAACGGAGGATACAAATCTTTATCACCATCATATATATCTGTATGTATATAAATCTTTTTGTGTATTTAACTTAGTAATTTTAATGTTATATGCTGTCTGAACAAATATGTTAAACGCATGCTATATCCTTTTATTAAAAAAAATCATAAAAAATATTGTCAACAATGTCATATATTTGACTATGTAAAGTGAATTTTTGTAAGAGGATTTTTAAATAAATAAATAAATCATCGACGGTTCAAGCTTCAACAGTTTTGAAGTAAAGCATAATCAACAGTTAATTCAAACTCAACACCCAAAACATTTTCAGTCGTGCGTGAGTATTTTTCCAAAAAAATATATTTATTACCAGTCATCCTTTCATTTATCATCCCTTAACGAAGGTCTAATTAAGGCCATTTCCTATAAATAGTTCAAACAATGGAAGTTTTTCAACCTTATATGAATAACTTATAAATAGAAATGAATTTACGATCATTTTCGTCCCTAAAATCTATTTATAACTAACTAATAAATAATGAAAAGCGGTTTCTATAAATACAACGTTGGAAAACCATTAATGGATAACGCATTAAATGAATATTTACCTTACTAAAATTTCCTGATAATCAGCGATTTGGTTAGCATAATGGATGCATTAAATTTGGATAAATGTTGTTATTAATATGTTGGATGACAGTTCATTAAATGTTTGCTTTTGAAATGATTTAATGTATCAATTCAGTATTTTGTTTTAAAATGTTTACAAAGGTTGAGTGGAAGAAATTACTTTTCTTCTTTTTTGGACACATAATCAATAAAATGAACTTAAAATGTAGTAAAGAGCAAATATTAAGGACTATAATATATTATAATATATTTTAGTTAATAATTTGAAACAATAACCAATTATTTCTTTGGCGAGGTGTCAAATCACCATTGTGATAATGAACTTGGGATACCTACAGACCTTTTCTTAAAAAAAACATATATACGGTCGAATTGAGTAACCTCCTTTTTTTGAAGTCGGTTAAAAAAAGTCGAGCACAGCACTCCATAGCACGTTAAGCTATTATATTATTTTGAAGTATCACAATTTGAATTTGGATTTCTTCGGAGTCCTTCCTTCTCTTTCTATATTTTCTTCTTATCTCTTTCTCTCTTTTTAAGAGCCAACAACTGTCATAAACTCATGAAAATTATTAGCATGAATTTGTTTAGGGTAAAATTACATTGTTTGTTCATTATTCAATTAACACCTGTTCGGAGCGAGTACAACGCGATAATTGTTAAAATTAATTAGATTATTATTGTTTCAGTTATTTCGTCATATTTAATTGACTTTGCTGGTTCGAGGCATGAGTTGGAGGCGAATGATATTATACTAGCTGTTGCTCGCGACTTCGTCCCCGTCGATTTCCTTTTCCATTATTTCTTCGCTCCTCGTAGTCGCAGCGTGATCTTATGCAGCCGAAAGCCTTCCTCAATAAATGGTATTTTGATAAAAAAAGAATTTTTCAATTCGAACCAATAATTCCTGAGATTAGTGCGTTCAAACAAATAAACAAACTCTTCAGCTTTATAACATTATAAGTATATATTTAATAGAAAAACCCACAAATCAACTCAAAAAATAGTATGTAATTCTTCAGGCCCTACGTTAGTATATAAAAACTGTATCATAGTATACGATACAGTGATTCAAGTCGAAGGTAAAAATGTATATTATATACCAGCAAAGCTAGAGCGTGTCCCTAGTATAATGATAAATGATAAATAAATATTTCAGGACATTTATACACAGCGCCATCTAGCGCCACGTTATTTTTTTTTTTATTTATTTATATAAACACCCAGACCCCAGCATAATACAAATGTAAATTACAAATATATTTTCCGGTGTGGGGATCGAACCCACGACCATTCGCGCAGAAAGCAGTTGTGCTACCACTGCGCCAAGCGGTTGTCAAGTAAATATACATAGCCGTAGTCAGATAAAAAGCCGTAATGATTGTACCATCCACATTTCGGTAATTCCGCACACCCGTGACTCAACTCAATAACCCATTCAAGATAATTAAACAATTAAATAGAAATTTAACATTCTATTTAATTAGGGACGCCTCGCTTTATTAATTATTTTCATAATTTCAAGCTAGAGAAAATTTAACAACGGATAATCCGAAGTGTTTTTGGGATTTTAGGTGTACTAATATTCTTATTCTTAATGCTATGTAAAATCTTCTTAAGGAATTGTTTAAAATGTAACTGTCAATGTCTGCAAAGGTACCCATGACACAGTGAGGTCACTCAAAGTTTTGCAAAACCTATGGACATTTTACTGAGGTACCCTTTATCCTTTTCTTAATTCCTTTTTATTAAATATCCTTCCCTTCTTACCTAGATTAAAGGAAGAATTCATACGTAAGATACTTAGTTTTGCGATTATTTAAACAAGGAAGTGGCTTAATAACAGGAAAATTTTTCTTGTAAAAAAAGATTATTGGATATATATAACACTATTGACCAAATATGAGATCAGTTCATCCGTTTATGAAACAATAAACATTTATATAAATAATAAACATTAAATTGATATTTGCGGCAAAAAGCGACCTTATAAGAAAAACAATCTTTTCCTTCTATACGAAGCAATAATCATAATTTTCCACTTTAGAACGAAATCCTACTTTGCTATCCTGCTATAATGAATGTGGAAGTTTGTGAAAATTTATATATGGACCTATGTTTGTTGTTCTTCCACGCAAAAATGGCTGGACCGATTTTGTTGAAATAATTTTATACGTAGATAGGTCACACCCTGGATTAACACATTTACGTACTTTGCATCCCGGGATTATACATTTTTCCGGGAACGTGAATAACGCGGGTAAAAACGCGAGGCACCGCTATACGAAATCAGTTTACTCGTTTGGCAAACAATAAACATTTGAAAGGCACCCATTAAAGTGATATTTGCGGCAAAAAGCTGGTAGGGGCAGCTAGTTGGCGCGATACGATGACTTCTTGACGAGGGTTTGGCGTGCCTCTAATCGAGTAACTAATATGGAGTGCTGGTTGCTGATCATCTGTGCTGCTACATTGATCCTTTTTATTTTCAGGACATTTATACACAGCGCCATCTAGTTTCAAGCTAAGCAGAAGCTTGTGTTATGGCAACTAGATAACGGAATAAATTACATATACATACTTTTCATTTGTAAATACTGTTTTCCTGTTTTGTAAAACGGCTAGCCGTAATGTAATACAGCGGATAATACAATCCGCCTGCGACATACATACATACAATACATAGAAACACCCAGACCCCAGATAAATATAAATGTAAATTACAAATACATATAATATTTTTCCGGTGTGGAGATCGAACCCACGACCCTTCGCGCAGAAAGCAGTTGTGTTACCACTGCACCAAGCGGTCGTCTAGTTTTTGAGTATAACTTTTCATGTCCCTTGACTATTTCTTAGGCAATTGTTTCGTAACCAATTCTAATGTAAATACTAGTCGCACCCCGTGGTTTGACCTACGTAATCTTTCTTCTTGTGTTTTTTTATATAAGAGAGGGTAAACGAACTGGCGCGTCACCTGATGGAAAGTGATCAGCGCGGCCCATGAGCACTCGTGATGTCACGAGTGTGTTGCCGGCCTTTTAAGGTAAGCTACGCTCTTATTTTAAAGGTGTCGTACTACCTATGTCGTACGTTATCGGGAACGCTGCATGAGGAAGTTGATTCCACAAGATGTTAGTCTGTGTCAGTACTTGGATAAAACATATCCTATGTGTTAATCTAGAATTTTATCTACCAGTATTTTAAACTTCAGCCAAATCGATTTAGTAGTATTTTATTTTAGAAACGTACGAAACACAACGGAAAAGTTTAAAATTCCAAAAATGCGCGTCAAAAGCTTTGATTAAGAGAACAATATTGGGAATTCGCGTCTAGATTAAAACTACGGGCGATTCTTTATTGCAACAGCAATTTGCCAGTGTCACAAACGGGCATCCATCACTCTTTGCGCGACGCGACACCTGATGCTCGATACATTTGGCTATGGGTCCAGAGATGGGGAAATAACATGTTTCTCGTATTGCAACTATACTTTGATCGACATGTTTCTCGTATTGGAAGTATATAAAGATATATTCACACTTAAAAACACATCAAGCACAACGCGGCTTTATTGTTTGGCAGCGATCTCTTTCAAGCAACAAACAAGAGATAGTGAAATATCATATTTCTTATTATTAGCTTTAATAATTATATAATTAATAACTTATTTTAAAGAAGCGCTTTTTCTATGTCGCGTTATAGAAGAAAGTAGGAACCTACCCTATAAAAAAACTTAACAGTGCATTATTGAGAATAATTAATGTTTGGTACCTTTAATATGGTGTACAATAGTGTAAACAAATAAAATATATTAAATAGATATCATGAGCTCACAATAACGGCTCAAGAATATTCTAGAATCTAGAGTAACTAGGTAATAATATCAAAGACATGTTTCCATTAACTTGTTAATCCACGCTTGCCATAAAACACAACGACACACACATTAATTCCACGTGACAACTTACTATTGTAACGTGTTTGAATTACACCGCGTTAATTTCACTGGCACTTGGCCTAATTTGTCTGTGTAATTAATTCATTGTCACGGCGAGTACAATACAAGTGACAGTCAGGGTCTAGCGTCGCCGTGACAGACTTCGATCCACGTGACACGTTGAGCCCTCGAATTAGCGAGCAATTATACCTAAATATTTTTTTACAACATAGGGGTTAACGAGCAGGCGAGATACCTGATGGAAAGGGGTGATTATGATAGTTGCTCGAGACTTAGCATATATATCGGAGCAGATGGACGAAAATAATAATCAAGATAGTGAAAACTATTTCAATATTAGTTAATTAGTCGAACCTCCTTGCTTTATTAGAATGTTTAAATTCAAACTTAAAAGAATTGTGTGGAATTTGTCAGTTGCTATAAAAACGTCAGCATTGTGAAAATTGTGATATTGGATTATTTGTATTGAAGAAGATTATACGCCGTTATATGATATTAACGTTTTACGTTTATATGCCGTTATTATGATACTCTGAAGTTTTACTTATTAAGAACCTTAGAAAGAGCCTTCATTAAGGAAACAATCACTACCTCGGCATCACTACAACTACTACTACGTCAACCTCTACGACATATATATGCCAAGTCTATGTAAGTATAAAATGTCGGTAACTACTATCTTATTAGAGTACCGTATTTCCTTACAAACTACAGAATCGTAAACCGATCTCCAAGGTTCTAAAACTAATGAAATTCCAACCTAATGAGTTTCCAAATTGTAAAAGGTGGCACAACGAAGACCACATACATTTGTTGGCGAAGTGTGATCTGCATAAGACACAGAATTATTTTTTACTTCGTTGGGCATAATGTTAATGATCCTTTTCGGTTTTTTATACAGCATATGACACTCAGCTATAACGTGGCTTTCTATTGGTGAAAGAATTTTTAAAATCGGTACAGTACGAGTAGATCCCGAGATTACCCCTTTCAATTTTACAGACACACAAACTTTACTTCTTTATAATATTAGTATAGACTAGTATAGATGATAATCCTCACTTAGGAAAAGGTTACTTAATTTTCCTTCATTTGGTTGGATCATCGATTTTTTTGTAAGTGGCAAATGATGAATAAATTGATTGGATGTCAGTATACGAGTATATATGGACACTACATACAATTAATTCATGGTAAGCCGCACTTTTGGTAACTAAACTAAAGGGGGAAAGGGACGCAGTTATAGCAATGAAGGGATTAGAGTAGGATAAACGATGTTTAGGAGATGGACACTGTCAGGCGTCGATGTTTCGCAATACCATCTTAATATTTACCATTATGTTACCACCAGTAGTGTTGCCAAAAGGGTTTACCCTTTTTTGACCTAATGGAAAAGCTCAAGAATTTTCCAGAACGTTCTACTATTTCAATTAAAAGCGTGTTTGAATAAAAATTCGGACTGATATATATCTGATTAATATTCTTAAAATAAAATACACTTGGGTGCAATGAAATCGCACATGTGGACATTTTTTGTAAAATATCATTTCTTTCTTTTTATTTAAAAGAATATACATTTTTTTTAATATAGGGTTAAAGGTTATTTTAATACCTATTAAATGATACCATATGAGTCTACCCCCTTGGTGAAAACAAAAAACAACAACAATTTTATCCTGATTACACGATTTTAAGTTATCTAACAAGTTCAAAAATTGGGGATTTATTAAAAAATAGTAAAGGTATTTCATAAAACGTTTATTAATAAGAAGTGTTGCCTCCTCCAGCCTGTATTACAGCTCGACACCTGTTTTCCATCGACTCTATCAAGTGTTTGATGAACTCTTGTGGCACAGCTTCCCATTCTTCCTTAAGCGCATTTTGTAGCTCCTGAATGTTGGCTGGAGCAATGTTTCGGCCTCTTATCCTTTTTTTCAATCTGTCCCATAAATGTTCTATCGGATTAAGGTCCGGATTCCGAGCTGGCCACTCTATCGGAAGCATTTCTTCCTCTTCTAAGTACTGTCGTACTATAGCAGCAGTGTGAGGTCTTGAATTATCATGCATAAAGAGGTAGTTCTCTCCAAGAATAGCACCAAAAGGTACATGTTCTCGGAGAACTTCCTCTATGTACCGCTGAGACGTAAATCCTCTTCCTCGTCCCCTAATATTGGCTCCAGTGATGAAGACAAGTTCAGTTCACGCTTCCAGTGAAATTCCTTCCTAGAACATACACAAAAAACCTCCTTATGCCACACGTTCAGCGATGCAACACTGTGCAAATCTCTCTGTAGACCTTCCACGTCCATCGTTGCTATAAAGACACATCCTGGACTCATCTGAGAATGCACAAATTCGAATGTCCAATACACATGTTCTTGCACAAATCAAAGACGAGCCTGGCGGTGAGCTGGCGTTGCTGAGGGCCATTTGCTGGCCTCTGCACAGTCATGCCACCTTCAGTAAGTCTTCTCCTGACTGTCCACGGCCTGACGTCAACTTCACGTACGTTTTGAAGGCACTGTGCAAGATCAACAGCAGTCAGACCACGATTTCGTAATTCTGTCGATACAATTAATTGGTCGTCATGCTGTGTTGTAACTCTAGCTCGACCAGATCCTCGTCGCCGTTCAAAGCCACCAGTCTCCCGATAGCGCTGCTACACATGACGTACTGAATATCGGGTGATATTCAGCTGTCGGGCCACAACATTCTGGTTCTGTCCCGCTTCAATTAGAGCGACCACTTGAGCGGCTTTTTCCGGAGCAATATCCATTATCTTGCTATGAATGCAAATTTAATTATTACAGTCACTGTTCGTCTTGTCGGGTTGAGTGTTGCAGTGAGGTTTTACTTAAAACATGCCTGCAATTGGTCACGGAAACTGTAGTGAGTTAAGAGAGCAATTATTGGGTTTGTCGTTGTTTATTCTTTTCGATCACTTAGGTAAGTTAATCATCGGTTATATGGTATCATTGAATAGGTATTAAAATAACCTTTAACCCTGTATTAAAAGAAATGTATATTTTTTTTAATAAAATAAAATAAACGACATTATTAAAAAAATGTCTACATGTGCGATTTCATTGCACCCGAGTATAGATAAATATACTAAGATTTTATTTGACGATCTTATAAAAAAAATAAACAACGAAGTACATTGTAAGTCAAAGCAAAAATATCCTTAAAAATACTCCTGTCTTTGATGATGATGCATTTTTTTCGTTAATCAATAACTTTTTTGTCTAACCGTATTATTTTAAATGCTAATTGCATATAACAAGTCTTGAGATAACATACTATAGAAGAATTTCCCGTTATTTTAAATATTAATTGAATGCCGCGGGTCACCGCTAGTGTTATCATAATAAAGATATATTTCGAAAACAAATTCGCCTTTAGTTTTTGATAGGCCCAGCGGTATCCTAAGCAAACGTATAAATTATATAATTAATGAAATTATGAGGTCACAAATTGTAGGCTCGAACAATATGGGGGTAAATATTTAGCAAACTTTGTCCACTATCGGGTCATTTTGTGGATTAGGAACTATTGGACGCGGCAGTTGAAGGGTTAACTTTATTTTATTTACTTCTTATTTCATAACATGTAAAAATACAAGATAAAAATAATTAAGGCATTTATTATAACTTTACGTAAAAAGGTATGGGTAGTAATAAAAACAAATCTATGTTAATATATGTATGTCTTAGATATGCAACTTTATCTAATAACTAGTATTTTTTATTATAATAGTCTTCTTGCCTAAACGCTTACTTCAGCTGCACCGAGCTATGCATTTAGCAACATATTCATTTTAATATAATTAAGACTAGGAAAATTGTCTTCATCTCAAAATATTAAGATACAAAAATATAACTCAAAATGTCTCTAGCACGGTGCAGTCCGTTAAGCGTATTCTACCTTACATTTTAACTAACCAATAAATTACCATATCCCAAAAATACCTTAAATATTTCTCGTCCGTTCGTTACAATATAGAGCGGCAACCTCCCTAATGCACTGGTATATTATTTAGGGGAAACAAAGGGAATTTTAAAGGAGTAACAAAGTATTCATATAGGAATAAGCGATTTTGGGCTCACCGTACTATTTAGCTTCAACCTTTTAACATTTAATTCTTTATTAATATTATAAACGCGAAGTTGGAGATGATGTTTGATGATATATATGCAATTAATTGTCATAATACAAGCTTTGCTTAGCGTGGGACTAGATGGTGTTATCTTAAAATACATGTTTTAAAGAATTATATATTTATTGACGAGACATCGTCTTATGATTCGATGTAGCCGGCTACACACATGAAAAACCATGACTCATGCGGCGTTACCGGCGTTAAAGTAGCCTATGTTACTCTCCATCTTTTCAACTAATTGTATGCTAAAATTCAGGTCGATTGATTGCTCAGCTACGGCGTGAAGGAAGGACAAACAAACAAACAAACACACTTTCACATATGTAATATTAATATGGATTTAGCATTTATTACATTTAAAGTTCTTCTTCATGACTACATAATAATATAACATATTTAATAAACAAGTTTAATTGGTTAGATTTAGTAGATAACAGAAACAAACTCACAATAAATCCTTTATATTCCAATATGGAGTCTATATCGGAAGCGTGGCAACCTAACCCTATCACGCAATTATCGTGTAATGGCGAAAGTTGACGCACGCGAGCCTCAAATACACCGATGCTTGTTAATTACTCTTTCATATTGGTTTAAATCAGGGTCTGGTCGATCGTTATGGGCGGGTTAATTGTTTTGCTTTTATTAACTTATTACTTGTAGCAAAAAGGATGTATAAGTCTTTGTATTATAGGTTTTAGAACTAAGTTCCTTATTGCTAGACGAAAATATTAAGACTGAAAGTTGTCACTCTTTGTTAGTAATGTTCTTTGTTATTGAAAGCCCTCCTGAACATCCCTACTAATATTATAAATACGAAAGTAACTCTGTCTGTCTGTTGCGCTTTCACGCCAAACTGAACCGATAATGATGTAATGAATTGTAGTACACAGATGGTCTAGTCTGAGATAAAACATAGGCTACTTTTTAACTGGAAAAAGCCGTTATATAAGCGAAGGTAGTTCAAAGTTTATATGAAACTCCGAGCGGACGAAGTCGCGGGCAACAGCTAGTATTATATACGAAACGAATTTTTCTTCTTTATAAGTAACTAGCGTCCCGCAGTTTTACCTGTATTTATTAAAATTTTACACACATAGACCTTCCTCTTAAATAAGCATATATCTGACAGAGAAAAATCGCATGAAAATCAGTTGCGTACTTTTAAAGATTTAAGTACTATTTTATAAGCTCTATTCGATGTTATAATATCTATACTATAATATTATAACGCTGAAGAGTTTGTTTGTTTGAACGCGCTCATCTCAACTACTGGTTCGATTTGATTTTTTTTATTGAATAGACCATTTATCGAGAAAGGCTTCAGGCTACATAACATCACGCTGCGATATAATAGGAGTGAAGAAATAATAAAAAAATAAATTGAAGAGGACGAAGTCACGAGCAACGGCTAGTGTTACTATTTAATAGCTAATATAAATGCTACATATTTCGTTGAAATTTAAATACACAAAAATATAACTACCCACGGTAATTACCTCTTTAACAAACTAACAGTACAATGCCAGGGGAATCGACAAACTAAAAACACTACAGCTGCGTTAAAATATGTTTGTATGTCTGTGTGTTATCAAACTATTGTTAGTGTCAATAGAGAAACGTGGATATAGGTTTTATGGAATAAAAAATATTGAATATTTTTATTCTTACTTAATAAGTTTAGGGTTAAGTTTGTTTAATATTTATTAGTAATATTGTAAATTTTATACTATAGTATGAATGTATTTTTTTATTCTATGTTCGCCTCTCGTGTTAGATACATGGTCACTAACCTAACCACTAAACCGATTTTGATGAAATTTACTACACAAGTAACATAGAGCCTGGGCAAGGAAAAGAAACATATAATTTTATTATGTTATAAGACCTGTCATAAAAGTTTAAAACAAAATACCTATAATAAAATATTTTCTTTTAACAAGATTAAACTCCATCGTTCCAGTAAATTTTACAAAAATAGACTAGAAATAGCTTTTTACTAGTCTATTTACTAGTTAGTTAAAGAGAAAAGTTGCGGGTGTCACTGCATTGGTTATGGGCTGGCGTTTCTCATACTATTAGGAGTGCGTACAGCTCGTCTAACCACTTCATCATATAAAAAAATAGTGCGAAACAGAAAGCTATTTTATAAATATTTTTAGTATACACCCTTTTGTGTTTTTACATCCTAGTTATCGACAAACATACATATAAATTAAATAAGTGTAGTTCAAGTACCAAGGGAATTGTGAACGGAAAATATTCATATAAAACTACCCCTAACTCTATAAACACGACACGAATTTATCTATTGTCATATTTACGTAAAAACATAGAATAATAACGGTTAGAACCGCAATATAAGCTAGACCTTTCTCTTGAATCACTCTACTTAAGAAAAACGCGCATGAGAATCGGCTGCCTAGTTTTAGAGATTACATACCTACATAGGGACAGACATAAAGCGACTTTGTTGTATATTATGTAATGAATTTATCGTAGTACTCGAATTCGTACTAAATAATCTTTGTTCTAATTGTTTCATTATAAATTTTATAATTTAATGAAATAGATGAAGATTTATATTATATAGGAATAACTAGTAAGTATATCTGAAAAGGTAATCTATCCTAACAATAGTATGGATCATATATTCAAAGAAAGACATTCAGATATAACCAACTCACCAAAGCTAGCATCAAACAAAAATATCAATAAATCAGTACAAAAGCGAAACATACTCTAAAAGTAGAATACTGTAACCCGCAAAAATAAATCAAGGCCGCTCGAACGCAAGCCCCTCCACACATCCTCGACGCAATTGATGCGGCCGATAAATCACTTGTATTCTTTGCCGCCCAAACACTTCACTAATACGGATTTATGCTGAAATGCACGTACACACATACACTACATATATTTTTTGTAAGAAAGAAATTAAAATTACCAATTAATACAGAACACTTACAATGAAAAAATAAAAGACAATTTAAAATTAAACAATAATTTGAACTGTACACTGTACATACACATATAGGGTCTAGGGTTAGAGATAAAACATAGGCTACTTTTTTACTTGTAAAAAAGGTTAAATGAAATACCACGCGGACGGAGTCGCGGGCAACAGCTAGTAGTAAAAAAAGGGGTCACAATGTTACTCTGTACGACTTAACTACTATTCGCTCATTAATCAATTTCTTTCTTACCAATAAAATATGATATTATCTTTTCACGTTTTGAAAAGTATTGTAGTATGTACATTCACGACATGAAGCATCAGTAAGGGTCACATATCAGCTATCAGGCGCATTTTTCGATGCCCGATCGGCTAATGGCGGACATAGCTATAACGGAGGTTTCAGTAACTCACAAAAAAAGTCTCTTTTGACAATGAAATTTATTGCTTTCGTCTTTGGAAATATGTAATTAATAATTATATACTCAGTTAATTGCAATTTTTATTTGTCTATCACACATGTAGTTAGCTCAAATGGGCTACCAAACAAAAGTGTGTGCTTTGATGCACATTGTAAAATTGTAAATATTATATTTTAGGATAAGAATCCTCATGAAAGCGAGTCTAATTCACACTTGTCCTGTTTATTCAAAATTATATAAATTGTAATTATATCTTATCTAACATATAAAGTACCTACTGTTCAAAAAATCTATGAAAAAAATCAAAACGAATTTAACAAAAATTCCAAGCTATGAAACTATTGTTGTTCTTTTAAATTAAATAACACAGAACATTAAAAGACAATTCAGAAAATAATAACAAAAAGCCCCTTACTTGCCTCGCATTTTGAGCCGTGCAAAAACATCGTTGCCCCGGTTTTGACACACGATACATTCTGTTGAAAAATATGCCAATATATATCTCTCAATTAGAAAGTGGAACGATGAAATACAGCCGTAAAACCTTTTTCGCATAACTTGATCTGGATTTATTGGTTGGCAAATGGATTCCAATGGTTTCGTATGGATAAATATTCACACATTCCCGCCGTCCTAGAAATGTGGTCGTTTTTACGTCGATTTTGACAGCTAGCTCTTTCGCGCCTTTACACACGTAACATTCGACGCCATTTTTTTTGGACGTAATTATATCTACACTTATTTCTTTAAAATGTATTTTTAGTTTTGACGACAAGAGATATTTTATTTCTTAGGTTATAAAAAATTGTTTTTGACTATCGAGTAGATATATCAATACGACTTCAAGGCTAATGTTTTAAATTAGTATAATAATATTAAATTCCGTTCAGTAGTACCAGATATCAGTCTACAAAGATTATAATCAGACAAACTTTCCTTATATAATTTTTTTGTAGATAGAAAATAAACACTGATTTCTTAAATTCTATATTCACCAATCATTAAATAAAAGTA
This sequence comes from Eurema mandarina, assembly GCA_018238005.1. NCBI lineage: Eukaryota > Metazoa > Arthropoda > Insecta > Lepidoptera > Pieridae > Eurema > Eurema mandarina. The sequence continues at coordinate 7,520 of DWAJ01001668.1, read as the reverse complement.
TACGTTTTGATAAACTAGCTTTGCTTTGATGTTACTTATAAAAAAGACAGCCTATCATCAAGATATTTATAATGTATAATATTTGAATCACGTCATCTATTAAAAAAACCGCACGAGAATCGATTGCTTAGTTTTAAAGATATAAGCATAGGTATATAGGGACAGAGAAAACGACTTTCTTTTATACTATGCAGTGATTTGAAAGTATCATATGTTTTGTTACAATATATAGGTATAATATAAAATTCTCTGCAATAAATTTGTCTTTATTTATTTATTTAAAATAAAATCCTTCAACAAGTACTAAAATATATGACATCGTTGACAACAGTATTTATGATTTTTTTTTATAAAAGGATATAGCATGCGTTCAACATAATATTTGTTCAGTTCTTTCAATCAATACAACATTTTAGTTTCAACAGAAAGGGTTGATCGATTGTCTCAAATTACCACTGATTCGGGTTTAGCGTGTCCAATGTTATATTTGTGAATTTATCGAATCAATTACAGTTAACTGCTTGATTAGCAGTTAAAGCCTTTGTTTTGTTTGCAAATGAGGCTACGATATCCTGCTTATATTATAAACGTGAGTTTGTTACGATTTGTATGTTTGGTGCTTTTTCATAAAAAAACTTAGATTAGATTATATTGACATATGGGATACTTTATATCCCAGTTTATAAGGTCAAACTTTTGAATCAATTTTTTTAACCTATGAAACTCATTAAGTAGTTTTTGAAATAAATGGTGTTGGATCCTATATTGCCTTTTGAACGCCCGTTCTTATTAATAAATGAAAACTCGATTATTATTTTAAACCACTTGAAATAAAGTGTTTTATAAATGAAATTCCTTACAAAATAAATATCATTTAATGTCCTCAATTTTGAACTCATAAATCTATCATAAACAAGCTAAACTAGTTTTGCCCCGAGGTTTCCTCTGGAAAAAAATGGTCACTTACTTTTTATTTATTTTACAATCTATAGCATAAATAAAACTCACTACAAATGTAATTACGTTTTTTGTTTTTTTCAAATACCGTTCAGTAACTGTAGAGATTAACTTTACGTACATAACACACTCCTTATACTTTGTAGGTGTACCTACATTTTAAATAGTAGATACAATTTATTCATACAATATACCCCACTATTCCAATGTTAATAAGGAAGTGTTTTGTCTGAATTATTTTTTAAAGGAAGCCGAGCTAATGTATTTATAGACAGCTTCATCACAGTTTGAGAATAATTATTCAAATGTTATAGAGTAATATTCTTGGGAGCGTCAGCAAAAAAGTCCTTTAAGAAAATTTATACGTAAAATATCAGTTCATATATTATAATATAAAAATGAATCGCCAATTGTTTTGCTAACTGCATAGCTCGATAAGAAACCGATTAGAATCGGAATCGATATTTATCGATTTTTCTAATATGCTTATGAAGTACGATAATGATTTTTAAACAGAGAAAAAGGCTTGGTCTACGGTATCTATAAGCTTACAGATAGGATAAACTAGTAATTAATACACAATATTGACCCATAATGACGTTTACATAGCTATTTTTTTACTAACTGACTGGTTTAGTTAGAATTAATGCAAATTTGAACTAACTTAAAGTGTATCGTTGGCCGTTGCTATAAAAACAGATATAAAAATTCTTTTCATATTACGAAAATATAAGTTTAACTTGGTTGCATTTATTTTTTTATTCTTCAGTATTATTAGAATAAAGAAAAATATGGTAATAAATAAAAAAGTATTAAAAAATCCTCCCACATTTAATGACATCATAGAAAAAAATTCAAATCACACGTGTACCATAAAAAAAGCCCAAAAAATAATTGTCATTGCCGACCGTACCTCATTGAGGCCTAAAAATATGATTATCTCCGAGTACGGTTAGCAAATGAGATACAACCAGGGGCTGGAAATCATCATTTGTAAATACATTTGTATTTTCTCATCATCCATACATTTTTGCTTATTTGCTTAAAGATCATTGTTTGATATAAAGCCTTATTATTAAGGTAGGCTCTATGTTCAACGGTTTTAGTTGCGTTAAACCCATTTAAAGTCAAAGTCAAAGTCAATGTGTTTATTCGACTACTACTTCGGCTACTTTTAGCGATACTTATACTCGCTATCTAGTTGCCATAACACAAGCTCTGCATAGCGTGGAATTAGAAAGTGCAGTGTTAGAATAAGTGTCCTTTAGAGACAAGACTATCCATCTAGTTTGTATAATATACTTATAATTTGTGAATTTCGAAGCCAAAAAATCACTCAACAAAATTTAATAAGACTTTTCAACAAACTTAATACCTATCATAAAGGCTAATATTTATGACGGTTTCATTGAATATCATGAAAATCGAAAGCTGCAATAAAAGCATGACAAGGACAAGTTAACAGTCTTACGCTGAACCAGATACACGGTTACCGAGATACCGAAGGACAAACAGACAATATAATATCGGTATATCGACACGCGACTGCAATGTCGCCTGATATACTGCAACCTAGAAAGGATCGCTATGTCGATATAGATAAGGCTTTTTTATTTTCGCTTGCATTAAATCAATAAAACAGATATAAAAAGAGGCCTATGTTCATTTTGATACCTCCAAGAATATGTGTACAAAATTTCATGAAAATTGGTCCAGCAGTTTTTGCGTGAAGGCGTAACGAACATCCCTACAATCACATTATAATGTTATAAATATGTATAATTTAAATTGCAGGTTTAACTTCTGCTAAATAATAATACAAGACGCTTATAATAATGCCATCTAGTCCCACGCTAAGCAGAGCTTGAGTTGTGGCAATTTGACATATTACCTTCCTTAAATTAAATACGTACATATAATACATAGCAACTCCCAGACCTCATAAAAATACAGATGCAAATTAAAAATATATACCTACATTTCCAGTTTGGGGATCGAACCCACAACCCTTGGGCAACAAGCGGTAAAACTTAAACATTCTTTGAAGTGTTATTTATCGAAGGAACTACTCTTTATATTTAAAATATTAAGTATCTTTTAAATAAATAGCTGAACTGTCTATCGCACTGACACGAGCTATAATCATTACTTAGTCGCTTTCTGTTTGTCTCTATGTATGCTGAAATCTTTAAAACAATACAACCGATTTTCATGCGGGTCGTTTATCAGATAGAGTGATTCAAGAAGGTCTATGTGTATGTACATGCATTAATGCTAGTCTATTTATACATAATTCAAAGGTGACTGACTGACATAGTGATCTATCAACGCACAGCTCAAACCACTGGACGGGCTGAAATTTGAAGTGCATGTAGATGTTATGACGTAGACATCCGCTAATAAAGGAATTCCCTAAATTCCCGCGGGAACGGGAAGTAGCGGGAAAATCCTTTTGTATGAATAATCTAAACCGCTTAAGTTAGACGCTTGAAATTTGGTGTGCAGGTATCTTAGTAAACTTTAAAAGGTTATTTGTAACAGAATTTTGCAAAATTCCCACGGGAATGGCAGAAAGCGGGAAAAACATTTGTATGAAAAATTTAGGAAAAAAAGGATTAGAAGGGCGGGAAGGGGGGGTCAAAGTTTATATGAAAGTCCACGCGAACGGAGTGCAACAGCTAGTATCTTAATAAAGATTTTATGGAAATAAAAATCCATCGCCACACTCGCCGAGCCCGCAACACAGACTATTCCAAGAATGTAACTAGAGCTGCATTCATAAAGCCTTATCTATTGGAAGGATATATTTTTACTGATAGCGATGTGACGGCGACCTTACTCGATTTATTGCGACGCAATAGTGGCTTATGTGTCACGGCCTTTTCAAATGAACTAACAATATTGATGCTTTTGTTTTTAAATTAAGTTTCTTTGTATGCTGGGTTCAATTTAAAATTTTAATTTGATTTAAATTGGGGTGATAGTTGAAAATGAAAAATGTTTTATTTCTGAGTAAATTTGAAACACATACTTTCGGAAAGTCTACATGGTGCCTACCACCGGATCGGGAACTAGCCCGGTTATTGTCTTAAAGATTAAATAAACTGTTTTTTAACTTAAATTAAATTGGGGTAGTAGTTATTTTGTGGACTTTAAGACTAGTCAAAAAATGTTGCAGCAAATTTACGATTACGAAGGTATGTTACATGTGTTTTTTATTTGTATTGTATTAGTTTTCAAATGAATAAGTCTTATTGATTACAATGTATGCTAAAATTTGTAAGTGTAAACAATATAAATTGTGTTTTTATTGCATACAAATGAAATAACTTCGAGCTTCTTTTTATTAAGAAAATATTTGAATTTAAAATTCTGAATTTTATTGAAGCATTTACTGAGCCGTTTTCGAAGTTTTTTTTCATACAAAATATAATTGTAAGGCTATAATGACTGAAAATTTTTGATTTAAGAATTAGTTTCGGGTACAATCGATTACAAAAGTACATTGCAATATATTCGATAAATAAAAATCGTGACAAGAAAACAAGATATTCTTATCATTAGTAACTTTCATAAACCGATTCGACCAATCAAATAGTTTAATTTTAAATAATATTGAGTGTGATCACTTACTTTTGCAGTTGGCTGTACAAAAAAGATATTCACAAAGCGAAGTACAAATTGCATTAGTCGCTGTGATGAGGATAATTAATGTTAACAGCATTTAAAGAAGTTAGTTAACAGCGAAAAGTCTTCTAAGACACGCCATGAAACTATTTCTAATGCTTTCTTTGATATTTTTTTCTTATTACTGGCTCTTTCGCCAAACGGTAAGTATAAGTAGCGTCACGAAACTTTAGCGCTGAACGAAAACTGCGCAGAAGTCAAAAATAAGGTATCGAGGTAAGGGCGCGGCGCGCGGGGCGCGTGATCGTCGGGTGCGCGAGCGTTAATTGGTTGTCCCAGTCGTGTTTTCTTTCTCGCACCAATACGTCAATTACCAGCGCGATTCTACCGATACGCAGCTATTCTCGTCCAGCGCTAAGCATTCGTGACGCGACCTATACCTAAAGAGCCTTTAAATGAGGGAAGACAAGGATCTATTACTAAGAAAAATTCTTACCAGCTTAAAATAAGTATTAATCTCGTTGACATTATTATTTTTATCTAACGCTAAACAATACAATTTCATTAGCATGGAGTAGACCTGATGATGGAGCCAAGATACAGTCGAGGGTACTCCACAATGGTTGACAGCAGCTACCTTGTGTTTGAGTTTCATTAATTTGTATTGATAACGACTTCAAAATTATGAAACAAAAATTAAATCATTTATATATATAAAATGAAAATATGTATTACTTTGTGCGAAGCGAATTTATAATATTTTATTACAAATTATATTCTATGTGGATCGTAGTTTTGCATTATATAATTCATCTTTTCCTAACCGTTAATATGGTAAGGAAGCTTTCTTAAGAGAAAAGAAAGGAAAGAAAAGCCGCGGGACCCAGCTAGTAATTAGTGTTAAATAGTACAAGAACAAACATTCACTTCAACCAAGAGGAATTCATAGAAATACGTTTGCAAAATAAATTCTTCGCTCGAGGGTAGTTTTAAAAGATGTCAACCGTTAAATCCGTTAAATCGCCTCACGGACTCAATTTGTATTTCGAATTTGGAATCGGTTACATTTCCGAAAACTACGATTTCAAATTCAGAACGCGGAGTTCGGAATAAGTGATGCGTGATCACGGGTCGAGTGGCCGTTGGGGCGTTCCGCATTCGAACTTCGAACCTTATTCCCCTCTTTTAAGATCGAAAATTGTTCGAAATTCAAAAGTCCGTGAATAGTCTGTCCGCCAAATGAACAAGTTGCGACTTTATTTTGTACGTTATTCAAATCGGGCCAATATTTATATACAGAGTGATTTTTTATACTTGATATATAATGTATTTATTTATGTTCTGTTTCACCAACTCAATAATTATAGCTATTTCTTATTTTCTTACAAAATATTAAATACATGATGTTATTTTCTGTGTAAGTTATAATATAGCGAAATAAATAATTTAATGAACATTTAGAATAGTTTTATTTATTATATTAATGGCAATATAATATAATTATTTTACATTTAGGGCAATAATATTTTTATACTACGTAATAATCATGAATTCATTTAATAGCATGAACCAGTCCTAAGAATAGAACCTGGTACATTGTAATAAAAAAAAGTAATAATAATGAAGAGCTTCATTTTCAAACATCCTGTATAGCCGGCCGATATTGTAGCGCCTAGCAAGTAGATAGTGCCTTTTCTTCGTACCACTTCCGCTAACGATGTCATTCGGCGTTCCACGCTGACGAGTTATTGAGACTTTTTCAAGAGACAAACACCCTGTATTCCCCCTCGCCTTGTGGGAGGACGCGTAATACTGGATATGACTTGTAAGGATGAGTGGTGTCATATGTTGTTATATTACTGTAATGTTCTATGGGTATAGGGTTCGATTCCCTAAGCATCTGAATCTAAGATATAGTAATTGTTTGTACGAGTAAAAACTAAGACCGCTTAAGTTATGTTGGTAAAAAATATATAACACAAAGTTGTATCAAAATCGGTTATCTACTTTAGTCATTAGAGTGTATATAGACAAACAGACTGTGTAACTTACGCATATAATATTTAATACTAGCTGTGCCCTGTGTTTTTACCCGCGTAGTTTCTGTTCCGAGCGCAATACCAGGATATAAAGTATCCTATGTGTTAATCAAAGGTATCACCTATCTACATACCAAATTCCAACTAAAACGATCCAGCCGTTTTTGCGTGAAAGAATAACAAACACACAACAACAACAAGTCACATTTATAATATAAGTAGGATCGTAATAATCACATCCAGTATCACTAATGCTTCCCCGATGTCTATCCGACGATAATTATGTCGGTAGAAAGATTGAATACACTTGAGCTGCGCAGTTTTTCCGAGAAGGGGGGTTAGGGGGGTTAGGGGCTCGAGGGGGGGGGGGTTCAAATGATCAGCGATATAATAAGACGAGTTGAAATGTAACACTCAAGATTTAGGGGTTAAGCCTTTAATGAAATTTGTTCTGATCATTAGGGGTCGATTTTATAGTTTCATAAGTATGTTTAATTGGTGACTCTAAATTGATGGGGTTGGTTTGTCAAAAGGTCTAGCCTTTCAGGGGAATACTATCGATACACTTATACAAACATACACACTTTTTTAATTTTTCCTCTTGTTTTTTTACCTAACCACGACAAAAATAAAGGTGAGTGTGTACATAATTAATATATCACGTGTGAATGTATGTTTAACACTAGCGTCTAAATTACAGAGCAAATTTTAATGAACGACCTGTCTTTAAATATTTAACAATTGCCTGTATATGATAATTTACTATGATATTTTACCGGGGGTAGGTCTCTTTCGCAGGAGACCGACTGGGTGGGTACCCCCACAGTGCCAGACATTCTACCGCCTGAACAGTGATGTGAAAATGTCACTGTGCTCCGGTCTGAAGGGCACTGTAGC
>DWAJ01001667.1:0-21057 GCA_018238005.1 Eurema mandarina | reverse complement strand
ATCGTTATAACGAATGACTTTGTAATGAGTTTACACTGTACTGTACTAAAATGTATAGTATAGTTGATATGTATAGTAATCGTCAAAAACCTTTAGCGGTAAACGAAACCTGCGCAGAAGTCAAAAATAAGGTATCGAGGTAGCGGTGCGGCGCGCGGGGCGCGTGATCGTCGGGTGCGCGAGCGTTGGTTGGTTGTCCCAGTCGTGTTGTCTTTGAGCACCCACGAGCGCGATTCTACCGATGCGCAGCTATTCTCGTCAATCGCTCAACTTTTTTGACGATTATTATACCTATGTTTAACTTTTACATCTAGTATATTATATACAGATATATGTATTATGTACTAGCTGCTGCCCGCGACTCAGTCCGCGTGGACTTTCATATAAACTTTGACACCCCCTTCTCCCCCTTTTAACCCTTTATTCCATTTAAAAAGTAGCCTACGTTCTTTCTCCATCTGTGTACCACATTTCGTTTTAATCGGCTCAGTAGTTTTAGCGTGATGGAAAGACAGACAGACAGACAGACAGAGTTACTTTCGCATTTATGATATTAGTATGTATGTATCAAGATAACGTAAACTACTCGTATAGATAAATTTACTATATTCCGACACGTGTTACTTTAGAAAGATAATGCGTTTGTTTTGCTTATACCTACTCGTATGCAATTTCTTAGTAATTAATAGCTAAGTATATACTATAATGCTAACTGTATTCCGTGGATCAACTCGCTAAAACGTTTTGTAATGAACAAGCGACCTCAAAAGTATATAAAGACATTAAACATTACCAATCATGGCTAATATTTAAATATGTAGTATATAAATAAGTAAGGGCTAAATACAAACGCAAGTAAATTTTAAGTACTCCTCAATTCTAGTTATTTTGACAAATTTGGACCGATTTGAGACGGACTTAACTTTATTAGTGTTTCAGTATACCGGCATAATTAAATAAAGATTTAAGGACCGTTAATTATTTTAATCTGTTTTTAGTATTTGTTCTTATAGCGGTAACACAAATACATTATCTGTGAAAATGTCGACTATCTGAGTATCACGGTTCGTGAGATACAGCTAGTGACAAACATACGGACAGATAGCGAACTCTTAGTAATATCTTTGGGCCCGGAACCCTAACAAAAGACGGAAAATGAAATAGTTTTTTTACTAATTAGTAAATTACGTCAAAATACAAACACTTGTATCGATTAAATGAACACTAATTATCGTGTAATAGACTGTAATGTGTCGCGCTGATAAGATAAGAGGGGTTATTGCGCCGCCGGGCGCGGGTTCGATCCCGCGACCTGAACTTAGCGATATGACCCAGTGGGGGGAGGGAGTAGTTGTACTATCCCAGTAGATGTGTGGATGTCTCGGCTGTTGTAATTAAGAATACATACCTCTTAGGCTATTTTTAAGGATTTTTCTTTCTTATATTGTAAAGGCGAGAGTTTGTTATTGTTTGTTATCTTAATATAATATATAAACTGCATATATATACACAATATCTATACTAATATATAAAGCTGAAGAGTTTGTTTGTTTGTTTGTTTGTTTGAACGCGCTAATCTCAGGATCTACTGGTTCGAATCGAAAAATTCTTTTTTTATTGAATTGACCATTTATCGAGGAAGGTTTTAGGCTACATAACATCACGCTGCGACTAATAAGAGCGAAGATATAATGGAAAATATGGAAAAAACGGGGAAAATTATTCATCTTTGAGGGCTTCCTTTGCGTGCGCTGCGAAAACGGTTCAAGATACAAAAATAATATGTAAGAAAGAATTATTCCTCATTAAATGATCTAAAAAAAAGTCCGCGACAGCATATGTCTATCTTCTAAGATTGACTCACTATAACATAATAATAGAAATAGATCCGACGGGGACGAAGTAGCGAGCAACAGCTAGTTTATGAATAAAATAGTTTTGAAATTTCTTGCAAATTAAAACTTTCTATTATACCTACATATATATCTTACTAGCTATTTCCCGTGGATTCACTCGTGTTAAACCCGATCGTAATTCATATCATTTTTCAATCCCAAAAGGGATATATCCCGATAAAAGGTAGGTAACCTATATCCTTTCTCAGACTCTAGACTCTATAAAATTTTATCAAAATAAGTTTAATGGTTTAGGCTAAAGCGTAACAGACAGACAAAAAGATATAGATAGATATTATTAATCTACCTAACAGTAGCTAATGCCTGTTACCTTTTAAAACTTGAAATACTGAAGCAAATAGATACCTTTTATTAACAGTAGTTAGTAAAACTTTTTCTACAAATTTATTTTAATTTTTACGAATTCATAAATGCTTATATTGACGCCAATATATACCCACTTACAAATAAAAATAAACCGAAAAGGGTATTTTAATAAATATAATTATGATAAATGCCATTAAACCTTTTTTTCTAACTATTCTAAAGACAATGTAAAACAAAGAAATAGCTTAAACTCACCGTATAAGTAAATGAGAATAATAGTAATTTCAGTTACTTTTTTACAATATGAAGAGGGGAGACGAGCTGGACGCACTCCTGATGGTAAGAGTAACGCCAGCCCATAGCCAATGCAGTGCTACCCGTAACTTTGCTATAAAGCCCAACTCCGGGCAGGGGTGCACTACACCGACGCTCCCCACTTTGAGCCATCAGATGTTAAGACTCATTAGCCCAGTAATCACGCTGGCTACAGTGCCCTTCAGACCGGACTTTCACAAATCTAGATACGCCTACATTCTTTGCCTTATCAGTTAAACCCGTTTATCAAATTTCAACTATTATATGAAATTTGAGCGTGGGATATATTACAGAAACGAATAAATTCACTTGAATAATTTAACTAAGACCCGTTTAATAATTTATTTAATTTTTAACTTTTAAAATGCCTCGTTATTCGAAACAGTTCATAAATAATAGTATAAATTTGGAATTGAAGCATCGCCCCAGACCAGACTTTTTATAAATTTACCTTCACAACAATTATTTAAATTATTATTACCTAGCGGTGTTACAATAATACAAATATTATAAAAGGCTAGAGTAATCTCATGCAGATTTTTATTACATATATATCCTTATAACCTAACTAATATTTATTTAAGAACTATGCAGTTATACTTAGAAATATATATAGTTTTCGAGTCAAAAATAGATGTGTGAGAGCAGTTATTACATACGCATTTTATGATATATATAAAAAGATAATTATTTATAAACAATATGCTGCTATATCATTTGAAAGTGTTTTGACCAAATCTTTTGCGTAAAATATTTATTAAAGGCTAGTTCACCATCGATGTACATCTGATGACGGTGATTACGTTTATGGGCACAAGTCTGAGCTCGGCGCGTTTAAGCCCCTAGCCGTACCACGTAAAGTACGTCTATGTATCATTTTTATGGGTTCAGACAAAGTGAATTTGCGGCCTGAGATAACTTGAGTGTTAGCTATTTACATGTTTGTTCCATATTGGGCAAATGAAGTTTTTTAATTTTCTCGTTTGCTCGTAACACGACGTCTATTTCTAAATATATTTGATTACATCAAACAATTCTGCGTTTCGTATATTTCATGAATTTAATTCAACTCAGCAATTTCTGATTATAAAATTGATTTTCTGAGAAGAAATAATGTTTTAATTATAAATAGTTAACCGGTCGTTCAGCATGTTAGTAATTATGATAGAATTAAATTTTCTCGACTAACTTTCATAACATCCTCTCAATTAAGGTTTATTTAGAACGTAGCAGCTCGACATGATTCCATTAACTAACAACATCGATAGGTTATCAAAATTGAAACATTTATTTGGAATAACAAAATACTGTACTTTAATAATTATAGGTGGTCAACAAGGGGTTTGTAACTGCAATTCCATATGTAATTAAAGATTTAAAAAGTACAAGAAAAAAGAAACCAAAGGTTTTTTTGGTTCTCCTAAAAGATTTTTAGAATCCAAAAAATAGTGTACTAATCGCCATAGTAATTTTCAGTGAATTTATCCCTCGTCTTTTAACTTTAAATGCGTAAATTGTCGTTTTATCCGCTACGAATCCGCAATTAAATAAAACTTTGAAATAAGTGATTGTGCCCTCTAGCCTCGATGGTTGGTTTTATACGAGCTTCTTTAATGGATTGGGTTTTTAAATAAGAACTTCTAAATGTCTTTTAATTTTACAAAATAATAATATATTAGTTATTGCAGCAGACACTCCAACTAATACTTGAAACAAATTACCTCTTATCTCTACTTAACGTATCTTCCATGCAACAATAGACACGATTACAAAATAATATAGCTAATATAATGTGATTATGCAAGGTAATTCAAATATTAAATTATTAACTTCTAGAGCGTTAATGGAATTTTGGAATATAATTTCAAAGATCCAGATACTTAGTAACAAGTTTAAGCCATGTAACATCGCCGACGGAAGTTTGCATAAGCTTTTGAAGCCTTAAAATCAAAACAATGCATCTGATAGTAAACGTGAGAGTTGTAATGTTGTTATCCCGGTTCAAGTTAAGATTTACGTCTAATGGAGGATAAGCTTTATGGCATAGGAAATATATTATGTGTGTTGCAGTTTTGTCGTTTACTTCTTAAGGTTTTTAAAATGGACTCATCAAATGTTAAACATCTAAAATTACTTTATTATTATACTTACAAAGCACTTATTGTTTTCCATAACTCTTCGTATTGTTTTTAATTCTCAGTGTGCAAGGATCAAATGCATAATGCGCAAATAACTAAAACGCAGTCATAATTCTACCTTCGCGTTTCAAAACAAAAGTTCCGAGCTTATCGTTCGCATAAAGAGCAAAATATTACAAAAGTTCCGCCTTAATTTATTTTTTATCACAACCACTTCGTTTTTAATAAGCATGCATGAATTACTTTTACTTTACCTACGAGTTCGTGAATAAATAAAGGACAGGGACTACCATTCCTTTCCTGCCTTTGTGCTAAACTTCCTGGCATGCGTAATGGGATACCCTAACGAAAGCCGGCGAAGGTTCTTTTGTGCTTAATAAAAATCAGCACAATGGGTACAGCAAGATCTGCATAGGAGGTCAGCTATCTCAACCAACAAAAAGGTTCCTGCGTTATATGTATACAACACTTTTGTTAGGGTAATGAGTATAAATTCACAGGCCTTTAGCCCACTTTTAAATAATTGCTAACGTTTATTAAAAACTTTAATTTTCGGGGAATTATTTTTGATTCATGAACGGCCAATTATTTCTTTGTAACATTTGCTTTGACATGAATAATTGTAATATACCTATTGTATTACTTCTAACGCATCTTTTTAATGACATAAATGTCATAGCATTTTCTTGTATAGTCCTTTCATTTATATTATCCTCTTCTAAAGCTGCGTTTATGATTAACCCCCTTTCATTCCTACTTTTAAATCCAAGTGCAAGTCCCTTATTAGATATGCTCATCTAAAAACACAAAACGACTAGTTTTTTTTATACGAGTGGTAAGTTATCAAATTTATTTTATTTACTTTTGTGCGTTTTATCCATTATAATACAAATTGTTAGAGTTTTAGAGGGTGCTACTTCAAGTTATATTTGTCAGTCCTATTTGGTCAAAATCATGCTTATCTTCAAAGCAATCGAGTTGAATATGATATTGCAGGAAGGAAAGCGGATTTGGCCTTCCGAGTTCCGACAGACTAACGATATTGGAAGATTGATATTTCGTAGTCATACCATTAAAATATCTATGTGCACTAGACGTTAGGTATGTACAGTGCACTCAGTCTAAATAAATCATTCATACAATAAACAATATCAATCAATGTATTTTTTTATTCTGTCTATATATCATAAATAAATTTCTAGATACAATTTTGCAATGACTATTTAATAAGCCCTGGGTATACGTTTTTATAAATATAGTGAAACATAACAGTTTGAACCTTATTCTTCTTATATTTACAATATTATATTAATTGATAGAACCAATAAACCATTTATCCTCAAAATTTAAATTCCAACAATGTAATTTTTTGGAAGTATGATGCAAGAAGATATATTCAACAGCACACGGTTCACTAAGTTTATAAGAAAATCTCGCCACAAGCATCAAATAATAACTTGAACAATACAAACAAGGCGAACACAAAACATTAGTCATCGCAACACGGAAGCGCAGACGGCTCCGGCCGCGATTGCAGCAGTCCTGTTTGTCAATGTCCCGTGATAAATCGCCCCAAGTCTTTGCCAAAACTTCACACATGGACACTACCTTCACCGCTTACTTACTTTTAAAACTCGCTTTAACCGAACTTTGTACGCAGCACTAAAAGATTAAGAGGATTAGCAACCCGTGCAGCATATTTGGCCGGATTACCCTCGCAATGGCGGGAATAATCCGCTGAAAGGAGATATTATCGTTGCAATTACGGATGCACGGAAAACATATGAATTATTTTATGTCTGTTTTATATGCGAGTAGCGAACTGTTTGCTCTAAAACTGTTATCAAATTATTTATATGAAAGCGTAAATTAACATGAGATTATACGCTGCATAACAGCGTGATTCAAAGTACAATAATATTATACTATACAGTATACAATGGCAATATCGTTTAACGATGTTCAAATTCAAGATATTTAAAATCATATCTATCTGCACTAGCCGTGAACAATGATCCTCTTTGTACTATTAATAAGGATATGTGATATGTCATTCAATATGATATTTGCTCGCGCTAAAAACTACAGTTCAAGTTGAATGAAAAAGTTATTTTTAAGTGACAGTAACAACAACGGCTTCGTTATTAATGGAAACGAATGACTTGAAACAGTTACATATCCAAAAGATAATTGTTTAGCAAATTATTACAATTAATATTTCAGTAAAAACTTTTAACCTGCTTATAAATAAGTTAAGGTGTAGGAAGCCTCAAGAATGAATGTTTTGGCTAACTCGTGGTTTACATTCCTAAAGTTCGAACATTAAGTCAAGTGGAAAATTAAACTGATAACAATCTTCTTATTAAATACCATGACAACGATCTATCATATATTTTGTAAACCGAGTACATTTTTGTTATTATAAGTACACTATAAACGTAACTATATTATTATGTGCCTTCACAATCTACCCTTTTGTAGTGGGAAAACCCTCATATGCTGTCTATGAAGGAAAATACCGTGGTTTTACGGGATCACAGACACCTCACAGACTCTTCTGCAAACCCTAAATCCTTATTGAATCTTACATATAAAAATGAATAGCTTAATGTGTTGGTAAGCGCATAACGTACGGTACAAGGTTTCGGCTAGGATTAGTAAGTGTGAATGAAGTCGCATAAGGACCGGTTAGTTTGTAATAAATTATTACAAACTAATTTGTAATAATTATTAGTTCAAAATAAAGTCCATGTGTCCATATCTTTATAACTTAATATCATCTCATAGATTAACTTATATAGTAAACAGAAAACAAATCAACTTTTAACAATACTTATTGTATAATATTTACCTTAGCCGTATTCAAGTAATTTTCAACATCAAACATTTCTTTTATTTATAATAATGAATAGGTAGACGAAAATTTTATTTTATATCCATTGAACTGTCCAGAATAGGCCTAAATGACATAAAAAATTATACAATATTTTTTAACATTTTTATAAATTACATTGAAAGGCATTCGAGCGTCTTCATTCAATGATCGAACTTCGCTCGTATTTCTTCTTTACGTAATTCAAGTTTGTTAATGAAAGACTCTTGTAACCCTAAGCCTTGTAAGTTAGAAATTAATTCTAAAACAATTTGGGAGGCAGTAAAAACTATAGCGAAATTTATTTCGTCAAGTACTCGAGAATTACATTGAAGATTGATGATATTTTTGAATTTTAAGAGCAAGAATGATCTTTATATATCGAGACATCGAGGCTTCGTTTGGGAATTGAAACAAGAAAAGAGTTCTTATTCCATTAGTACATAATAAAGCCTCAGATGAATATATATAAAATACATGCATGCTTATAAAAGTATAAGTCGTTCTAAAATAATATTTAAACAGCCCTATAAGCGTATTATATAAGGAAGTTTAATCTTGACGATCTCAAGGAACGTATAAGGTGCAAGTTTGCGGTACTTGGGGTAGCGAAGAAACTCTTGTTCGGTCACTTTGTCACTTTACGTCGCGTTTGTACCGAGAAAGTAGGTTATAAGTTTATTTAATACTTCTTTGTAATAGTTTTTCCCAGGTTAATTTGAAATTTTTCTGACGTGCTTCGGTTATTTAATAAAATACCTAAAACTTAATTGTAATCTGCTCAATTAGTTCAGTTTTAGAAATGTAGGTTTAAATAACGAAAGAATAAATATATAAAAACAAAAAGTAAAGTTATCTTTAATACGGGACGGGATCAAGAAGTGAAAGTAAAATATGTTTCCTAGCGGTCGTATTAGTGGCACCAAATGCAATGACATCTGAGATAAGATGCCTTTATGAAAATCGATTTTTTCAAACCTTAATTTTAACTAAAACCATATACCATGTAATATTTCTATAACAGTTGAACGATTCCATCTAGGTCAGCTGTAAACGTAACGAGAATCTATTGAAGACGGAGAGCGGACAGTTTGATGACCTAACTGCAGCTATTATCGGCAAATTGCTGACCTTATTGGCCATCATTAAAAACACATTATGGAACAAAAATATGAGCAATTCAATTTTGCGGTAACATTTTTTGTGTTATTATAGGAATATTGTTGTAACGTCAATGTATCGAATCAAAATCTCACTTCTATTAGAACTTTTTTTATTAGTTATAGAGGTTCGACCTCGTGACTATAACTCAAAACAAATTTCTGAACGCGCCTAAAATATTTGACAACTGATACAATACAGTAAAACTTTTTTTAACAAATAGTTTGGAATATTTAGTTTGTTCCTTTGCACAAAAAATGGTCATGTTTCTAACAGTTTAAATCTTATTTTAATAATGTGTTTTTTAACCACAAGTATTAAGGGGTTGAAATTAACCAAATTATACTCCCATTCATAAGTTTTAGCGAGGCAGTATATTTTATATAAAAACAAAAAGATACAAATAATACCTTAATACTGCTACCTGGCTTGAATTTTTTCTCACTTTTGAATTTTGTTTATCAGACCATGAAATCCAATTAAAGAAAAGAGTAAACTTAAGTATTATTTATAGTAGATTATAGTAAGGAAACTTCTATAATATCGGTTTTATCTTATACATACAATATATTATCTCTCACATAATATAAATAAATAAAAGGGGCCCGTGCCTTTTAATAAAGCATATAATTATAACGTAGAAATGGATATAACACAAGCAAAAATGTACAAAAGGTGACCGAGAAGGAATTAGCAGTAATTCTGCCTTATTAGATTCATAAAAAAATTGTGATAAAAAGTATCTTGGCACACTCGTAATTAACGATATCTTCCTTGATAAAGAACAAGTAGGTTTTATTTAATGTTTAATAAGGCTGAACACTATCAAGTAAGCGAGATAACGAGTATAAAATGTTCATTAAAACTTTAGTCTCAAGGAAAGCAACTGGTGTACGTGTTAATTCTGCTGGATTTCATTTGTATCTTTACAGGCGTTTCCAAATATTCTTATGCTTAATACTTTTCTGCAATTAAAAATTATATAAGTACACCTTTGGTATTTTTAAATGTTGTATTATGTCATGTAAGGTACGGAATTGATCTTTGAAAATCCATTTATTTGAATAAAAGTAAAATTTATAGAAGCCCACACTCTTGCGAATTCCTCTGCATAGCGGGACAGTGGAACACCGTGCGGGTTTTAATCGGTTTGAAACCGACCTAACTAAACCACTATAATAAAAACTACTGCATATGACTTTAGGGTAAACAAACTCTCTTATGAAATTACATTACGTCGGTTTTCTCTGGTACCCCCGACACGGGTGATCATCGTACCAACACTTGTATTCGGTAATACCTATAGCTTCTTTATTTGTTTACTATAAAAGATATGATAGCTACATTAAGATAAAATATTTCTCATTTTAAGTATGTTCTTATTGAAATTCTCTTTGACATTTAATCAAACTGTGCTGCATTTTATGAATATACAAATTTATGTTAAGGCGAATCTAATATCTGAGCTTATGGACAATCTCGCTTTCTCCATACACAACGCGTTTAATTAAGCGATGGCTTGTGTTCGCTTTAGACGTAATCAAGCTTGTAGTAAATCAATACCTATATTGCACAAATACGTTTGGTCGAATCTATTTATTTTCCTTTTGAGTATAGTCGTTTAATTAAAGTTATTCGTATTACAAAGCAAAACATAACCCAATAAGCAGATAGGTTGTACTGGTGAATATTTCAATTACATTTTGTTTGTTAGTCATGTACATCCCGAATAGCAGAATAGCTATTAAAATATCCTAAAAAACGAGATTGGTTTTTACGTAGGTATATATGACACCACGGGATACCGGTAGCTTTAAATGTATTAAAATTTTATATAAACAAAAGAGCAGAATTCCAACATCCACGCGTGCCACGTAGCCCGGGAAGCAGCCTGCCAAGAAGCAGTCAAGTAATACACATTTTTATTTAGTATATAGAAATGATTTAATTGTTATTTTGTAAATTAGAAGTCGGTGCCAAGTAAAACAATAAGTGTTAGTTTGGTTAAATCGATATTGTATAGATTGTTGTAGCATTTACTTGGTACCGACTTCTAAATAATAAAATAAAGAAATGAAAATGTTTATTACTTTGTGGGAAGCAAATTTATTTTTTACTTTTTAGTTTGAAGTCGGTTTATTTTTTGTTAAATATTATTTTATTTCACGATTTTAACTGGTGGATCGATCAATGATTCTTCTCGAATAAAGAAACGCCGGTTACTTGAGTCGGAAAGTGGTTGTCCTTCGTTAAATGCTGTAATTTGTTGAGTAATTCCCTCAACTGTCTCTGGTCTCCATCATCAGATTTACTGCAACCCTTCATTATAACTCACACGGGTGCAAAGTTTTCATCGATATAAATGAATTAAGTCCAAACACAAGGTAGCTACTGTTTACCGTTGAGGAGTCCTTTATGCTATCCTACGTCTTCAGCATCAGACCCCTTATGGTACAACCCATCTAGATATAAAGTCCTTATCAATACAAAATAATCAAGCTCAAACACAAGGTACTGATGTAAATCGCTACTGTAAATCGTTAAGGATTTCCCTCGACTGTACCTTGGCTCCATCATCAGACCTACTCCAGACTATTAAAATTAAAGTGTTTACATAAGATACCTATTGAAAAACTTTCATACGCGCTAGTCGCCTATACAATTTTTGAAAGTTCCCCTTTCTCTGGTTTCCCATCATCAGACCCTGATATCCTTAAAACGGGACCACCTCGGAAACATCTTCTTTCCAACAAAAAAAGAATCGTCAAAATCGGTTGTCGGCGAACAAACATAAAACTAAAAAAAACATACGGTCGAATTGAGAAACCTTCCTCCTTTTTTGAAGTCGGTTAAAAAGAATGTTTCTACGCAAAGGCACGTTATTTTTACATCCAGGTCTACATAAAAATCGGGTAATTAATAATTTAGTATGTTTAATTATAATCATTAATATGTTAAAGCAGTTGTTATTACTCTTTAGTCCATATTTATGCTATAGTTTCTTTTAATTAGTAGTCATGTAAATACGATAACCTCTTTAAAAGGAATTTTTCAACACTTAATTTAATATATTTTGTTTTTCAAATTTCTTACTTAAATCTGAATTATTTAATTATTCGAACCAAGAATGATGGAACAAATATTTATTGCTTAAAAACACCAGAGTCCGATGTTAATTAAAATTATCTCAGAAATCAAATTTCCTCTCATGTAATGGGTACGCAATTGATCACTTTTAAATTAGACCATTATTTCATTTTAATAGCTTACCATTACCGTATTCAATCATAATATTGTGCGCAAAAATAAGGCTATTTTAATAACAAAAATGTTCCCCTAATTTTTCCTGTCCAAAGTAATACTAAGAGATTTATAGAATTTTCCTTTAATATTATAAATAGCAGTATATTAGTTTAGACACTCAAAACATAATTTTGTGTAAATTGGTAACTAGGAGAAGTATACAAAGATTATTAAAATAATTTCATTACTTTAACTTTCAATGTCTTAAAAATAACATTTAATTCATGATCGATTTTTGCTTTAGTGTCTAGTTCTCTGACTTAGACATAATTGAATCTTCTACAAATGATGTTAAATATACGTAATATGTTTATATCTAACAATCCTCAAAGATGTATGCATGGTGTGTAAAGCTGAGAATAATAGAAGAAGTACCTAAGAGCCTTTCCCAGCACACGAGAAACATGCTTATTGGTTACAGAACTAAACTTCCTTTCTGTAATAAAATATATACGTTACTATTATTAGGGAAATGAAGAAGTAGAATAAGTGTTTGATACGTGATTGTTCTTAAGGGCGATAAGGGCATAACATTAAAAAAAACACATATTGTCAGTCAGCCAAGGATTCGATATTCAAAAGTTTAAATTTTTCACAGTTATGTTACTAAATAACGTAAGTGTCGTAAATTATTACAGCTGGAACGCCGGGCGCGTTGCAAATCGAAACTTAGATTTGATGTCGAAATTTGATTAGGTACTTAATTAAATAGACTGGCATAATCAGAAATTTCACTATGCAATCTATGTATGGTTGACACTTGTTTCAGATTTGATTTAATTATTATATAATACATAATAGGTTATTTAACCGTTTATTAAATAAAATAGCAAATGATTTAGACTTAATACTGTATGTGGCCAATATGATTAATAAAACAAACATAAAGACGATTTAAAAACCTACCATGAAGTTTTTCCTAATTATGCGTTTATTATCTTAACAAGCATTTGTTAACAAACAACGTTCTCACGTTTTATCTATCAGAATTTATCAATAATATACAAACATTTCGAGCTCATAAAAAGTTTATACTCGTATTGATTGGAACTGTTGTTTTCTGTTCGAAAATGCTTTTAAACTAAGTAACAAAGTGTAATGGTACGCATGGGTTGGGAAACACATAAAGCAACATGTGGTACAAACTCAATTGAAACTCTCGTACAAGTTCATAAAAGTTGGTTCAACTAATTCGACCTTTAAAATTTGTAGAGTACACAGGCTTTATGAATAGAGCGTAGTCGGAATATGTCCAAATTGTCTAATACGCCCGGCCTGGCCGGCCCATTTCGCTTCACAAATAGCCCATTAGGTCCCAATCCCTTTGCTATTTCAGAAGGATGAAGGGTTAATTTATTAGCTTAAAATTTAAATCTCCGATCAAGTCACGTTATGGAGCAACGGGCTAACTAATGTTAAGCTACATAATTATGAAGCTTTGCGTTATTACATCATTACTATAAAGAAAGAGCTGTATGTAAGAATTCCCTGACGAGCGAAAAGACGTTCGTATACGTTATGTTTTCACCCACGCTATAATAAAACCAGCCATTAACAGTAACAATAATTCATTCTGTATTTAATACAACTCCAACCAAAATTCCCTCTCAATAAAAACAAAGTAACAGAATGTATTTACAGTAAAGCAGCGATACCTACAATTTAGGTACCTGTTCTCGCAACGGATGGAAAAGTTTGATTTTATGAATCAATTTAAAAGCTTTTCGGTTGCTGTAACTTTTGAAAATTTCGTAACACATTTCCGCCTGTAGTCCCCGGGTCGCGGAATTACTTACCTACGTTACAAAACTTCGGATTATATTGCGGATAAGGAAAATCTCTGAATGTTATGTTATCGACATTTTATTATTAGTACATTCTTAAAAAAACTAGAACATTTTTTTTCGATCGTGTAGAATTGGTTTCGTCGAACGCAATATGATATTATCAGCAAGCCAAATAAAACGAATTTAAATAAAAAGTAAATTAATATTTTTGAAAGAAATATTTACATTTACATACATCACCACAGTACATTAGGGAAAAAATAATAAATTTAGAATAAATAATTGATTATTGTGTTGTATTATTTTCATCGGAAACATTTACGGTTTACGGTAAATTATAATAGAAAATTATGCGCATAATAAAGGACCCCACACATTCCGTTTCACTGCATATAAATTAGAATTTCGTGTAAGCTTAGTTGGTCAAACACACAATGAAAATATGATTCAATGAGCAAAGTAAAACTAAAGCTGTTATTTTAAAGTGGAACAAGTGAGCGTGGTCCCTAGCGTCGCCGGTCCACAAATTCCACAATTAATAATAGAGGTCTGCAAGTTGAATGGCACATGTTGTTGCATGGGCTCCACTCCGCATGCATGCAGAATACAGATGAGCTTATTTATGTAAATTCGCGTTGCTTCGGGGTGACGCCCCGTCCGGAGTAATCCCGGGCGTCGCAAGTGATTGATGCCGGCGTCGTTGACATTCAGCTTTCATATTACAATATATCTTTGAGGCGAAGTTCTCAATCTATAAACAATTTATCAGTTCGGAATTTTACTACGAGCTGGGAAGAGGCTTCCATTTCAGATAAGTGACGACAGCTCGGCACACGATATCGTATTTAAGACTGGGTTTCACATTTGCTAGCACCGTATTGTTAAACATTAAATCACTGCCCATGTTGGAAGCTAACATTAAATATTTGGTTCATTGGGTACGTCAAATATTATGATATGCTAACTGGATTTAATGAATGCCTACATCATTATGAGAATAATTGTTGTTACAAAACACAAATTAATGTATTTATTTGATCTACATATTTAATTATCCAATACATTTTTAATACAAATAGTTGTATATTTATTTATATTATTCCCAAGTTTCAAAACTATTTGGCGAAGTTCCCGCAACACTGAAAGTTATATGTTGAATAAATATTGTTTCCGTATTACATTGAATCCATTATACTTGAAAACACAAGTGATAAACTAGAAGCAACTGCAGAGTTCAGAAAACTAGTGACGTCACTTCGGTCTTCAAGTTTAATTGGAATTGTTAAACGTGTGTGGGCAATTTACTTCATTCTGATTGTTTGATTGATTTCTTGTTTCTTTACACGCATTTAGACACATTTATAAAATATTATAATACTAACAATAATTATTAAGAGGTAATAGTAGTAGTATTGAAATTCATTTTAATAACATTTTCTTTATTACGAGATAAAATACATTTGTAACGAAATTTTTAATTAGACCCGTGTCAAATAAAGCCAGGTTAAATAATAAACACAAATGTAAGTACCTGTAAAGGGTTTAAGGTTACAGGATGGGACTACAAGAAAGTAAGGCTCTATACCTACATCCGGCTTATTCAGTTTGAAAGAAACATACAAAAATGACATTAGTATAAACAATCTAATAATAATTATTATCGTATTCTTTAACGTAACTACTTTAAAATTTTAAACTTTAGTTCGGGAACTATCCTTTAAATCAACACACCGGTAGTTCAGAACACTTAGGAAAGGTCCGTCGTGATTCAAAGTTATAATTGATTTCATATGCTCCAGTTAAATTTATTTATAAAAAGCGAAAAGTATCATCGTTATTGCGAGAGTATGTATTTTTTATAATTCCACGTTATTATTTTCAAATAAAATATTTAAAATAACTGAAAACCGTAGAATTGAACAACAGAAAAAAATTCCGTGGCATATTCTCCATATCCTTATAGCTCAAAGCCCCATTTTTAACTTACTTAATAACAAGTGTCACAGTGAAAAATATGAGGTTTGGTCCTAAGTCGAAAAAAAAGGTTCAACGAACTTTCAAAAAAAATCTGCGAGAGTATTTTCGAACAAAATTTACAAAAAAAAAGTTTTGGAAATTATTTCTTGCTGAATATGAACCAACTAGATACGTAAACAATACAATAACATTCAACGTCTGATTCTATGACATTCTTGATAAATGGCCTAAAACAAAATTATTATAATATATTGTACTAGCTGTGCCCCGCGGTGTTGCCCGTAATTTATTAAGGAAAATAAATTGTGTATTTTCTAGGAGTAAAACGTAGCCTATGTGTTCATCCAGGGTGTCAGCTAACACCATACCAAATTTTAATCAAATCGCTCCAGCCGTTTAGACGTGAAGAGGTAACTTTCGCCTTTATAATATTACTAGCTGTTGCCCGCGACTCCGTCCGTGTGGACTTTCATATAAACTTTGGCCCCGCCTTCCCTCCCAATCCGTTTTTCCTAGATTTTTGCATACAAATGTTTTTTCCCGCTAACTCCCGTTTTCGTGGGAATTTCGCAATAACCTGTTGCAAATAACCTTTAAGTTTACTAAGGTATCTACATGCCAAGTTTCAAGCGTCTAACGTAAGCGGTTCAGATTTTTTCATACAAATGTTTTTTCCCGCTAATTCCCGTTCCCGCTGGAATTTCGGAAATTCCTTTCTTAGTGCACCTCTACGGTACCTAAGCTACGTCCCTTCCAAATTTTAAAGTCTACGTTTAGCCGTTTAGGCTGTGCGTTGATATGTCAGTCAGTCAGTCAGTCAGTTTCTCCTTTTTAACCGACTTCAAAAAAGGAGGAGATTCTCAATTCGTCTGTAAGTATAAAATTTTTTTTTGTGTATGTTCACCGATAACTTCGTCATTTACGAACCGATTTTGATGATTCTTTTTTTGTTGGAAAGAAGATGTCTTCGAGGTGGTCCCATTTTAAAGAAGTCAGGATCTGATGATGGGAAACCAGAGAAATCGAGGGGAACTTTTAAAAATTGTATGGGTGACTAGTGCGTTTATAAGTTTTTCAATAAGTACATTATGTAAACACTTCAATTTTAATAGTCTGGAGTAGGTCTGATGATGGAGCCAAGGTACAGTCGAGGGAAATCCTCAACGATTTACAGTACCTTGTATTTGGGCTTGATTATTTTGTATTGATAAGGACTTTAAATCTAGATGGGTTGTGACTACCATAAGGGGTCTGATGCTGAAGACGTGGGATAGCGTAAATAACTCCTCATATATATATATTGTAAATTTAGTGTATATTTAGGAGAATATCGTTTCCATTGTTAAATATCGTTCGCATTGAACAACAAGGTTTTACCATATTATTCTTCTATAGTATTGAAAATTGTTACTACTGTAAATAGTAATAAAATAAAAAATACGTAATATAGAATATAATTGTTGCAATATTATCTATATATAAGCGTAGGTACATATTAATATAAGCACAGACTCGATATATTCATTTCCATTCTTAAGTTCATCTTCAACTAAATGCGTACATTCAAAATACTGTAATTGTAGAAATGTTACAATACATATATCTAATAAATATACATTCATAAAATACATATTTGGTGCTTGTTTAGTTTAAATTAATTAGTCAGCAAAGCGTATAAACGGGGACGGTATGCTTATTAACTAATATGGCCTATTTTATTATTAAATTATAATATTCGAGCTATTAATTATAAATTTAGTTGAACTTGAATCTCCAACATATTTACGTGTAATCAATTTAAATTTAGACGGATTAATTAACGAGTAAATATTGCATTCATCGTATCGACACTGACCTAGTAATAACGATACTATTCTATCGGCAATAAATATTATAAGACAAAGTCTTTAGCCGTGTCTGTCTGCTTGTTCGCGATAAACTCAAAAACTTCTATCTGACAATTCATTCATGTATTATTGAAGAATTTTCAGGTATAGGTGAATACTGGGGGCGTAACCGAAGCGGGTCGCAAATATTTTTAATTTTATTAATTGAAAATAGCTTGCTAGAACTGTAAGATACTAATTATTACTAATTATTATTAATTGAAAATAGCTTGCTAGAATTGTAAGATACCAAAGCCTTGAAACAATATCACAAGGTGTGTTAGATTAATTTGTAATAAATTAGGTAATTATAATAATATAATATCTTCAATTATGTAATATCGTCAATTATGGTCAAAATATTATTTTTCGATATTATACTATTAGGAATATAATCATCTCCTGAATTGTCTTTTCGATCTTATTAAAAAATATTCGCATCGTAATTCGTAATCGTTATTAAAGTTTACCTCGTACCAAACTTCCTGCGAGAAAGTTTATACGCTGTAGGAGTATTAAGCTTTATTAGAGTATATCTATTTATAAAACAAAATATCTGAATAACATCAAGAAAAATCGTGTATTTCAACGTTAACGGATTTCCAGCAACTTCAGTTATAATTATATAGTTATAATTGATTTTTAAAATTATTAAGTAAGCTTTTTAAATGCGCAACTGTTCCTTGTCCCGCGTAAGTAAATAAATATACTAAGGATTTGAGCAAAGCGGCTTCATATTTCCATCTTATGTATAAAAAGGAGAATTCCAATTAGGGGAATTCTAATTAAGAGGCAGATTCTTGGAACAAGCTTCGATATTAAAGCTACGTGATTAAGAAATCGTTTTGCTCATGTTCCCTCGCAAATACATAAAATTGATACCATCGGGATAGAACCAAAGTATACCGAGAGAAGAGTTGTAGAATTTTTAATAAGTTTTAGAGCAATGGATAAGTAGGTACCTTTTATGGAAGTACGTGGTAACATTATTTAATTTATACATTTTAGTTAGATAATAATAAACTTACCTTTGGTTAAATTTATAATCAAATTACACTTTTAAATATTTAGTAGGAATATAGTTAAATTTGTAATTTTATGAATAACGTGCTTTAACATTCCTTAAAACTGTCTCAGCATTTCGCATATTATGCAAAACTTTTCCAGACAAAAAATTAACACAAATTTAACGCCAAGTCCGAGCAAAGGTGTGGTTTAGGGTTCATGAATAACGCAGCAGTGTTACCGCCTTTGTCTTGTTTGGTCCGTAATAACGTCAAATACTTCGAACGCATTCTATTTACCACGTAGCTTATGGAACAAGAAATTGAAAAATGGTACTAAAAATATTGTTACCGTACGAACAAAATCCTCTTTCTATAAACTTTTAAATATACTTTCGCCAACAATTAAGTTGTGCTTCACACTTGCATCAATGAATACTGAGCTGAAGCGTCGCTTCTGCAAAGAATGAGTTCAAATTTGGCAAGTAGACGACAAATTTTCATTGCAACTCGCGACGGCAGGTGCGCGTACCGTGAATAAAGAAACCGGCGCTTTGCTTACGATGCGAATATTTTTATAAGAAAAGTATATCGCAGCGCAAAATCGTGACACAAAATCACAGCTTACATTTGAACATCTGAACTTTAGCAAATATAAACTTACACATCTACACGTTAAACTCTTACCGTGTACATTTCAGGCTTAAAATGTAACAGCATTTTTCGCGAACGTTCACAAATGATTGAAACGGTCCTGTTAAATGTGCTTGCTTTTATAGAAATCTTTAAAGTAAAACAATGAGTTGAGAATAATAACCTGCATTAAAGGCATAATAGAAGATCTACATAACAACATACCTACTCAGTATTTACTACAGGACTATAATAGGTTTTGGTCCACTTTAGAATAACAAGCTCACATTCTATTAAATTCTAGATATTCTCATACACTGAATCTAATCGTTCACGACATAAGTATGGTAAATCGTAAAAGCACGTAAAAGGGAAATTAACCTACTTTTCTTAATTACATTTTCGCATGCTTTGCTTTTACTCAAAAGGGTCGCAATACATACAATGTAATGTAACCTAAACCCTTTCATTAAAATAGTTTACACTGGACCTTTTTATATATAAATGTGTGCAGATGCTCGAACGATGCAATCCCATTATAGCTGGGTTTATTTTGCTGTGAGGTTCACCGTAATATGATTTTTATTAGGTCGAACATTTTTATCTATGATCTTCATATTATACTAGATTGCCCGCGACTTTGTCCGCGTGGACTTTCATATAAACGTTGACCCACCCCCCCTTTAAGGTTTTCATTATTCTTAAGATGTTGTCTGCTTTTCGGGACGGCGACGAATTCAACGAACCAAAAACCATGAAAATCGATCTGGCCGATCTCAAGTTATGAGTGTTGTAACAAACTCGTCTTTGTTTTTTATAGATAGATATTAAATACATGACCATATATTATTAAAACGGATATAATGAACTCTTCCTAAGATTTCACAACAAATCTGCAACTTAAAAGTTTATGTCTAGTATAACTGCGCGGTGGTACAAAATTATTACAATGAAAAGCATGTTGAGTGCGGTTATAAAAACGACAATGTAGCTATATAGGGTGGTAGGGGGTGACCTCAGGAATTTAATGTCTTCTTTTATCGACCATTTCCAGCAAATAATAGTGCTCTTTTGTTCCAACAAAGCCTAATCTTTTAAGTACTCGTTTGCTTGATACGGGTCACTGCTAAAAAGAGGGTCAACTTGAAATGGATTAACGTTATAGTAATTTTGCAAATACTTATGCTGAGTAGTCCTTGGCGGGTTTGTTCTCAATATACCTAAGATTATTATGTCGTTAAGGCTTCAATATTTATTTACGTGGATCATTTAAATGTATAGAACTGAAGCCCATATATAATTGTCTTACGCGTTTAATAATAATAATACACATGTATCTATTCGTTTTATATACAATACAAGTACAAAGTCACGTTATTTTCTTTGATAGTCATCAACATACACACAAACTTACATTCTCTACTTTTCAACGAAAATTTTTACCGAGTATAGCTGAAGGTGAACAACGACTACCTATACTACGTGTAACAGAAATGTGTGGTCATATTTTTGCATGATGTTCAGATGCTCATAGATAGTCTATACCTATACAAGTCTCCGCATTGAAATAAACATATTTGAGATATTTTATTTCATTATTTCATCAATAAGATTAGTACGCTGGCAGCCGCCGGGTGTCGGTCGTCGCGTCGGCCTTGCCCAAAATGTAGGTTGTTGTTAGTTTTTCACTCGCACAATCTCACATGACACTTAACTTATTGACATATTTAGTCCGAAAGTCCGAGAGTCCGATAGTCCG
>DWAJ01001666.1:0-21064 GCA_018238005.1 Eurema mandarina | reverse complement strand
AAATTATACATTATAATTAGCTACCTTTCCGCCCTGTTCATGTGATTTATATAAAATGCTAGCGACCCGACCCGGCTTCGCTCGCATATATTATGATGTAAGCTAGCCTATCTTTTGAGTTGGATCAAACTGCACACGCTGTGAAAACTTAATTTAAAATCGGTTCAGTAGTTTAGGAGTCAATCGCGGACAAACATCGTGACACGTAATTTATATAATGTATTTAGAAGATTACGCACAATTCTTTAAATATAGGAAAACAAATGAATGTTCTGCTTCTAAAAAGAGTATTTTGAAACGGGAGTAAAATTGCAGTAAGATAGAGTGTCCTATTTACTACATTAAATGTGACAAATGCCCAGCTCTTAACTAAAAGGCAAATAAACGAGGATATAAAAACCCTTCTTTTTCGACTACATTGACCGCCCGTTGAAACATTTTTCAACGTTTTATCATTTTACTGGTGAAAGAACTTGGACAATTCACTCGAAGACTATTATTATGTACAAAATACTCTTCAAGTAGCGTACCGAGATATATTATATGAGACGAGTATTACAGACAAATTATTAGTAGAGTTGTATCTTTAATAATTGATTAATTATTATTGATAAAGAAGGCAAAATTTTTCAGTAGATTAATCTTAGGAAATTTGTATTTATATGTCATCTTCAATTTTATGTCCTTACCATTGTTGGATTCCTTTTGAAACCCTGCAATTTTTATACCTACATTATAGTGTTTGTAGTTAATTATATCTCTAAAATTAGAGTAGAAAATTGAATATATTTTCATAGCCTTACAAACTCAAAGGCTTCGTAACTTTATAGCGAATAACGTCCATGACATAAAATATAGTACAAAAAAAATCGTAAAATAATATTTCATCATTTTCAAAAGCATATCGCATTACCTATTCAAAGACCCAACAGTTTCTCAGAAGGGATAATACGCTGTGTCCCTGAAATGAAACCGTTCACAATAACAATTTCCTAATTTACCTTGTTTCCTGTTCCACGCTTCCTTATTATTTCTATCGCTTATTTTTCGATTATATTTTCTTTTGGCGGTATCTAAGCGTTTGCGAGAACCCGCCCGTTACCGTATCTACTGCGTACGAGCGAGCTTGCCCTCTAATTTGATACATATCTAGTTGCAGATGGAAAAGAAAGAATTTGAATTTTCTTAACTAGGTATTATTATTTTATTGTACCGTAAATCTCGGAGTTTAATAAATTTTACTTATTTACTTACAATACAAAACAACTTTGTAAAAAAACACTCAAACAGCACCTAAAACTTTTATATTAATATAACTTTTACTCTCT
Source organism: Eurema mandarina (assembly GCA_018238005.1). Classification (NCBI taxonomy): domain Eukaryota; kingdom Metazoa; phylum Arthropoda; class Insecta; order Lepidoptera; family Pieridae; genus Eurema; species Eurema mandarina. The sequence continues at coordinate 19,736 of DWAJ01001666.1, read as the reverse complement.
ATACTCACGTGAGACTCTCAATCTAAAATCGATAAATTAACTAAATTTTAATAAAATTAAAGTCAGTAAAATTCTCAGAGAGCACCCACTACTTCCTAATAATTATATAAGCTAAACACACACACACACATTCTGAATAATAATAGTTCTAACACTATACCTCCATACCTACATGAATCAGTAAATAAAATCTAAAAAGGTACAGGACATATCTTTTTTCATCATTGATTATTATCTGTTAAAGAAAAAAAACTAATCGATCCTCTATTCTACATAATAATATAGTCTACTTCACCCTAACCCACGCCAGTCTCTCGATCTTATTCAACATTCATCCATTTCGCCTAAAAACTAATCTGTACTAACGTAAGCTCGACGCGACTCCATTCTACATAATAGTTCCAGTTTTCTACCCCGTTACCTACGTGAGCCACTCAATGAGGTAGATGAATAATGTCCAGTGAATCTTTTCATCGTTACAGGACGGGGCAGACACAATACCACTTCAATGGCACCATTTTAAATAAAAGTAAGAGAGTTTTGCTATATCATGTTCGATGTTTTACGCAAGTCTATTATAAGCTGTTTGGGGTGTATCTGATTGTAGTTCATCTTATTTAGGTTTTGACGTCATATTTTTCAATTATGCTGCTTTAAGATTTCATAGATATAATATTGTTTAGACGGGTATTTTTATATCTTGGTATGGATGTACTTCGTTTGTATTTTACTCGTGTATAATATCATGTTATTTTAACAGTTGGACAACATTCAGTAAAAAATATGTCAGTGAAACAAATTCAAACAATGAAAATAACTATTACAGTTACGTATTCGTAGTATTTCCCTCTATCATTTATATAAATAAAACCTTAACAAAGTCTGTTGCAAAAATTTAAATGCCTATTAAAGGCATTGTTGGGCATAAAATCGATAGAATGCAAATATCGATACTCGAATACATCGATAACACGGTTTAACAGCGCATTTTTCAAAGACTTTGCACATCGATATGCTAATGCTGTTCGCGTAACACGATTCTACCTGCGACGAACAATTTGCAAGGAAAATGCTTCGTAATATGAGCTAGGCTGTAGCTATTTTGTCGATAGATAGCGCTTATGGGACTTAGCGTCATTGCTCGTACTATTATTGAATATAAAGACCAGTATTCGCTTGAATTTACCTTATACGTATATACATTTTTAATTTTTATTATCAAAGGAAGCTTAAAGTAATCATTAAATAGCCTCATTCCTTAACTATTATAATATTTAGAAATCGCTACTGGATTATATTTATAAACAAATATAATTCCAAAATGTATTCCTATTACAGAAATGAATTTAAACATATCGTTGCTGATATCAAGTATTTATTTACGAGTTTTAAACGGAACACTGTCCGCCTTTTATTTATTCAATAGTTTTATTTGATATGAAAATGCAATTGAGCTTCGATTGCGCTTTTACAAATATTTACAACAATATAATGTGCTTGGGATAGTATTTACTAAACGCTTACCCTTTTAACAGATGTATGTAATGAAGATACCTGTAACAAATGAGATAAATTAGTTTGTTAACTACATAGTTATGTAACATTAAACTAGCTAAAAGTAAAAAGAATTTCTTCCAACAGATCCATGTTTAGAATATACTATTTTCTCTAGAGGGTACAAAAAATCTTTTCTGTCTATTTGAAAGAAAAGCTCGCGTAGCGTTTACTTTGTGTCCCAGGGTGTAGTAAATCATTTTAATAATTGATCCGTAGTAAAATATTCATGAACTTCCAAAAGGTACCATAGAAAATGGATGAAAAATGTTCGCCCTTTCTGAATATCGCCCGCACGACTGACCTGTACCGTTCTTTCATGTTACTTAGTTTTCTAAGAGATCGCTTTGATCGCGAAACGTTTTATTTCATAAATGCAATAACCAGTTTCCATTTATATATAGTATTCGTAGATTTTGTATTATATTTTTTCTTAAAATAAATTATGTAATACGTTGCTTTCCTAGTCTGGCCTTGTTCTTATATATTTATTTTTTATTATTTTTAACAAAAGTAACACATATAATGTTATAATTATCCTAGTCTAGATAAAAGTTGAACTAACTGTCAGCCTTATTACTACAAAGTAATCTCTTCCAGGCCACCACAGTAAATAATGTATTACGTATGTTGTGTACATTTAAATTATTCTGCTCTTCTAAAGCGAGGCGAGTTTAACAAAGCAAATACAAGCGGTTCTATCATACAGGAGTTATAAGTGGTTAACTAATTTAACTTAATTTTATATATTATAGATACATATTATAACGATGTATTTCATTATGTACTATGTATTTATCTACTTTCAAATCTATATATCTTTTTATGGATGGTAATATTTTTATTTATATAGTTAATATAATTAGCGGTATAAGAATTATTACTGAATGATTACTACCGCTCATATTTTGTATGAACAGAATTTATCGATATTATATCTATATATGTATATATATGTTTAAAATATACTTAAAAAGAAGTAAGTAATGTTATCAAGACGTACTAAAATAAATACCATCATTAAGAAAGTAGAAAACTTCAACAGAAACCTTAAACGTATAGTATTACAATTTCAGTCTCCAAGGAAATTTGGTAAGGAAATGTATTTGATACAGCGGCTACGTGTCGTGGAATAAAATGTCGGAATAAAATAGTAGACTTCATAAGACGTCCCACTTGACACTGTTAAACATATTTTTTTCTTGGAACAAACTATCGGTTTATATTGAGGCTTTTCTTACTATGTTGCCAACAAGCAGGTACGTCTTATACCACCAACGCCAATAGATGGGAAAAAAGCTAAGAAGACTCTCGCGAATCTGTCTTAATGATGTCTTAAAAGGAAAGAGGACAGCACCAACACAAATAGGATAAGATAATAGGGGATAGGAAGGGAAAGACGGGTCATTGGACCTTCCACATAGCAAACGGAACGCAATGATATCTCTCATTAGTTATTATTCAAAAATGTTTACTAAAATTTTTTTTCATGCTCCATCCTGGTAGCTCAGAGAAGTTGGCCTAACGGCAATAGCACCTAATTTATGACCAAATTGATAAACATGTTGTTCTTGTTTGTTCAAACCGCAAAATATGAAAATTAATTGCACGTAACAAGATTTATTTCATTCAAAGTTGATCATCAAGCTTAGCTTTATTGAACAAGTATTGCCTATGACAATAGAAGACCGTTTCTTATATTACACAATCTCGTCTTTCTTCTCTCATAGGACTATCATCTGCCCTGGCAAAAATGATCGGAGTAATTATTAAAAACAATAAAGCAAATTAACGTAAGCGACGCGACTTTGTTTTATATAATGTGAATATAATAGTAATAAAGCACCATTAAAAGTATATATATCTAGTATGTGTATGTGTACTTTAACTTTAAGAAACAATGAGACTACAATTATTTCGTCTCAACTTTTTATCTATAAAATTAATCGCTATTTGATCTAATTCCACTTAATAATGAAGCATTAAAAAGGCGATTAATAAGTCTAACGAAATTTTACGACGATGAAGACTATACAATTGTCTTTACGAAAAAATGTCACCGGCAAAGTGAATTAGCGAAGAATAAAGTTAGGTAAATTATTATCTTTGCAAACACTCCCTCCGTATATACTAAATTAACGTTATTAAAACCGACATTCTACTCGTAAACTTTTCTCCATTCCGGTGACGTGAATGAATTATTAATTCACAATTTAAATAACAATGGAGGGTGTTTATAATGAGAATTGAAATCGACATCCGATGTCTTCTACAATCAAATTGGTCTGGACTACTTGAGTTGGAAGTTCAATTATATATTTGGAAAATAATTATTTATCCAAAGATTTGCGTAAAAACTCAGCGATTTTTAATCAGTAATCTCATACAATCAATTTTGATGGAAAATAATCCGGTACTGAAAAGAACATCCATTCACAATATATGTACTTAGTGGAATATACAAAGCGTTCACAATATTCCTCACAATGAAGACAAGTCAATATCCGAGTATCCATGACATTTTGGTAAAAAAGTATGGTGAAAAAATACCTATAAAGAGCTAGGTGTCACCCAAATTCGTGTTTTGTTTGTTGAACTAATGGCGTCCCCAGCTTGAAAGGAAATGAGTACACGATCTATATTAAATAAAGCTTTGTTTACATGCTGGCTTAAATGCTTTCTTGAATATATTTTCATACACAAGTATGTAGGATAATTTCGTACAGCACTCGCTGGTATAATTTTTGACATCACCTTTACTCTGAAACCCTTACAATATGTAAATGTAGCAGTCGATGTTGTATTTCTTAATCAAGCAGCAAGTTATCGAATTAAACTATATAAAATGTCTGTTAATTAAGCGTAGAAAGCAAACGTACTAATATTAATATTGATCTTAATCTTAATAACATCAAACGCATTTGAGAAAAAAAAGAATCCTGCATCATATAGCAATAAAAGTTTTTATTCGAGAACCTCAAATTATTTTTACAGGGCAACCCTTAACACACCCACACTGCTACGTAAGCTTACACACGCACACCTGAACCGATTCCACGCATTACGACCGTTACAGAAATCCTTCTACTCGACTGGCCGGATCAAACGGGGCACTGCGTTCACAATACTAGTGTGGTTTCACTGGCAAAGTTTACGCTTTGCTTTATCACATACACCGTACATGCCACCCCTAATGGAAGTGACATAGATGACCTAATTTACTATACGAATAATACGAATAATAATGACGTTACTCAAGCATATGTTTTCAAGTCGCTCAGGTAATTTTCTATTTATTGTGACGTGTATTTTGATAGCAAAATATAGCTATTTAAATACGATATTGTTTGTTTTAATTAAATTTTAAATGCAAGTCAACTGTTTAGTTTGCTTTAGTTCGCGTTTGTAATCTTCTAGAAGACAATTCTTCTAGGAGGTATTAAGACGACTTATCATCTTGTTTATTGACTTACATTAATAAGATATAGGTATAAGTTTTTATATAACTTCAGATGAACTGAAACATTATTGAAATAATTTTTGATTGCTTTTCTTTTCGATTTGATTGTCAGGCTTGGTAAAGATCTATAATACAGAGCAAAAAAAAATAGTTACCTAAACGTATTTAATACTTCAACATGCCTTTGTGAAGATGAAATAAATATTGTTATTAAAAATAATAAAAGCAATAATACTTTTATATAGTCTTTTGTATATTATTATGTTCTATTTTAAATTTGTAATATTCTACTATATGCTTAATTTTGATTTTACGCTTAGTTTATCCTTAACATCTTCGTACGCGTCACCACTAATGGATGTGGTGACGCGTACGAAGACCAATTTAGGATACAAATTACAATTACTACATTCAAGCTTTGTTTCGAGAATATATATAATATATTTCAAGAATATTTTATTGAATATTTATGCTGAATAGTTTTGTATTTTTTTATTTGGGCGTTTTATGTCACTTGCAGTTCAAACGAAGTTGACATGATAAAGCTAATTGTAAAAAACAATACAATGGTCCGGAAAACTATTTGAACAGACTACACAAACAAATTTTATATAATAGTGCTGGTTCATTATTTTAATTTTCATATGGAATTTTTATACCCTTTTACCAGGATGTAAGTGGTATGGTTCAAATGGACTGTGGACAATTGCAAATTTATTAATGTTGCCTAACCTTAGAGAAGAGAAGAAAATGACTTCAAAAAGACAGTAATATTTGGAAAAAAAGATAAAATGTAAGCTTTCGATGGTGTTATATTTCGTTCAGTAACGAAATGCATTGAAATCGAAAATAAGTGTCAAAGTCACACTGCTCCATATGGCCAAGATATAACACTACCAACTCCAAAAAAATTAAACTCAAATATATTTATATATTTATACCTTAACCTTCCCTTTCAGGCTTTTGATATATCACTAATAGCGTTCATGTCACCCTTAATGGAACTGACTTAAATGACATAATTTACGATACAAGTCATTATGATATTCATGAATACTGAACGTATACCCGAGTTCATTGTTTATTTAAACATCTTAGAGCTTTAGTTTATAATAGAGATATTGTATTAATATTTTCATGTTTAATTCTTAGAATTTTTACCCAAAATCCGCTACACCTTGACAACTGACGGTCAACCTAAAAAGAAACTATAAGACATTTGCCACCTTTTGGAATCAGCTACCAATACCCTTTCGATACAAATCGACTTTGGGTTCTTTAAGAAAAAAAGCGTATTCCTCTTAAAGACCAGCAACACACTATCAGTTGGTACACAATGTTCGTGTGTCGTGTCGTGTCGTTCTGAAGCTTTAAAGAAAGTCTAGTCCAAACTGCAAAGCGTTCCAAACTTACAGACTTACTTACGAGATTACTATTATTCCGTTCATTGTTTCCATTCTAAAATACATTATAAATCATTTCTTCGAATTTATAAATCGTTCTTTTGACATAAGTGGTCACAGATAAGTTACGATTAATATATAAGCAGCGCAGTGCCGTAAGGCAACGAAGTTACGAAACTCAATAAATATGAGTTACGGTCTTACAAGATTTACGTTTAAAAGATGAGATGTGTAATCTTTAACACTTGAATTGGGGAAAAAGTGCTTTTTGCAATAAAAATGAAAAAGGGTCCTTTATGACCACAATTAGGTAGGTACATTTATTTTTATTTATTATCCTTTCGACGAGAGTTCGATTTCCCGTAACTCAATTACATATTTTTGGGCCAGAAGTTGTGTTCGTTTTCAGATTTTTTTAATATAATAGGTTGTTCTTTAATTATAACAGTGTACAAACGAGCAAGTTGCCAATTTACTTTGCCGCTTAGAAGTACTCGCTTATGTTGACTGCTTTAAAATGTGTTACGACATTTACCTGCACTTGTTCTTCTTCTTTCAAATACTGCAAGTCTAAAAAAGCATGAAAAGAAACTGCTCTTGTTAAAAATACCAGGTTATAAATTTCTAATTAAAAACTCAATCAGAATACAAGATTTAAAGTAATTTAGCACAACAATTTTATAAATTTATATAAAATGCCTGTTATGAGCAAATGTAGAAATTGATCATTATATCGAGAGGCTTGTAATCCTATTATATTAATTGATAAAAGGATCGTTTTAAAATTATATCAATCATTTTAAAACACTTAATTTAATATTTATATTCTGACAGCAATTCGAAGGCAAATAATTATATTTTATTATAACTTTAAATTACTGGATAAAGGATACGTATGTCTATTGTATTTATTGTCCCAAACAATCCGAAGCAAAGCTTTTTTTTATTTATAATTATTGAATTCCAAAATGATTAATAGGCATGATTTTGAAACACATTTTTCACGATAAATAACGAGCTGATCTTAGCCAGGTCTAACCTCATACTTAAAAACTTACCCATAAGGATAAGTCTAAGAGATTGATTTCTCTTTCTCTCTCTTATATGGAACACAAACAGTTCTCATATGTTCGTACACGCTGCACAATAAATTATATAACATTATTGTCGCGAAGATCCAATGTTGCATTATGAATTCCATTAAACGAACTATCGCCTTCGCAGCCTCTCATAACAGGAGCCTAGCTGCGTAAATCACGCAATAAATTATTGAACATGAAATATTCAAACACTTTATACGCTAGGGTGTGAAAACGGTGGAAAATTTGCTTTTACTTCCTTCGCATATCTTGTGCTATCTATTCAGATGGTGTTTTTATAGAATAAGTTACTAGAAACAGTATTGTGTTTTTTGAATGTTTTTTTTTTGCAATTTTAACATATCGTGAATAACATTCGATCTTTTGTATGATTGTATTTGTATTAGAATTTTATCTATTTTTGTAAAACTAGAGGTGCTTCCTAGATCATGCGAGTTCTTATTAAAAACATAAAAATCCTTTTTCGATCTTAAGATATAATAATTAATAGAACATCATAATCCCACAAAATTTAGAAGATTAAAAAAAATCAATGTTTTGAGCTTATTAACGGAATATGTAAGTTAATATACTAAAACAACTTCACATGATATACAACAATGCTATCAAACTAAATATTTAAATAACATTTTCAAACAAGAGTACAGTATGTATAGTCTTTTTTGCATCTAAAGATAAACCATTCATAAAAATAATATAGCTGATATAATATGGAAATATTTCATAGCCAATATTAAAGCAATTTCTTGCGTTCCTCATATTTGTTATAGATCGATCTTATTTAACGCCAGCCACGCGAGAAAATTGACTTTTAATTAGCAACTTTCAATAACAGCCAACTTCAAAGGCTGAGATATATTGCCGGGACAAGATTTACGTATTATATTTAAATTATCATTGAATTATTGAGATTAAAATTTATGATAGTAAAAATATTATTAGGTATTTAAACTGCGGATGCCTTCTAAGGCGTTCCCGCAAGCCCGTCTGTGGCCAAACTGTGAAGCAACACTAGTGGTTTTTAGTCGGTAGTGGCACTATTTTGTACCACTACCAATTAAAACCTACCTTCTGACGAAACTACCCCCTCCTCCCCCGAAGAGGACGCGATATTCGTAATGTGAACTCCCACCGACAAAAGGGTATTCAATTAATTTATAAGCTTATGGGTAGTCCCAATAGTTAATTTAACAAAACTCCAAACCTGGATGTATTGCAACTCTTTTCGTTATATTTTACGATTTTAGAAAGGTAGGGAATTAGGTATTTAGATACTATTCTTCTTAAAACAAAAAGGATGACCTTTGGACTGCCGTAATACTCATTACTGGACAGTTATGGATATCAAAAAGCTTTTTTCTTAACTAGCCGCGCCCTGTGGCTTTACTTAAACCATCCTCTGGAATCACGCTAACTGTTAGAAATTGCAAGAATGGAGAAAACAAGAAAGCGACTTTGTTCTATACTATACAATGTTAAGTCTCGAATCTATATCATAAGCGCTATTTAAAACTCAGTACATTACTTTTTGTCGCTACAAATTTCCACGTGCCGGAGATTATTTACCTAAGAATTTGACGTTAATTGTACCTCTTTCCCAGGAATCGTGTCTGAGCTAGATAGACATGACAGTGAAGTGACCCATAAAGGTTATTTGTTAGATTTTTGTCCTTTAATAAATCCTTTAAGCCCCCAAAATTGGACTCTAAAAAGGTTGTTGTTAGACATTTATTATTGTAAGCTTTAGCTTAATAGGTTTTTAACAAAGAATTTAGTTTTGAAGACTCACACTTTTAGGTTTAAATTCTCGTAAAATCAACAATCGCACGTCTTAAAATTCGCGATAATAACGTGGAAGCATATTCCTTAATATTCTCAGGTCTCTGTCAAAGTAAAAAACTTTCCAACTGTATGTCTTCCCAAATAAATTCTTTATATAAATAACGTCACGTATTCGTTTATAGCTAGTTTATCTCCATCAAAGGGTAACTTTGATACCTACAACGAGCGTGGAAACGTCGAGTGCCCTCTGTAAAACTAGTTTGATTACTTTTTTATTGCTTTTGCCTTCAGTTGAAGCGTTTGTCTTAGGAATTTAGGATTATTGTACATAGGTAATTTCTTTGTTGGAAACTGTTTTTGTTAAGTCTTTCTTGATAGTTTTTATGGGGAGCAATTTATCTAGAGCAGATTCTATAATAATTTAATTGAACACTACCATCCACCAAAGAACAAAGCAAGACGCGAACCAACCAACAGCTATTAAACAATATTTAAGATCCTTATGTATCTTGTATGATTCTAGCCTCGCCTGCGTGTATTATGAATTAAATCACTCTATCTGATTAAAAAACTACGTGAAATTCAGTTGCGTATTTTAAATATTTAAGTATAAGTACATAGGGTACATGACACAAGTAAGCCCTTTTTTTATACCATGTAATGGTACCATGTGATAATACACATATACAGGCAATATCATAACGAACTCCTGAAAATGAAACATGCAATTTTAACGTGATGTAAAAGTAAACTATAATCTCCGTTGTTAAGTTAAAATGCATTTTAAAAATTGAAGAGAACTTCTCGGAATAATTAAAAACTCACTTTATCTCGAAAACATTTACTCTAAAGAATGCGTGAGAATAAATAGGTCATCAATGTTGTTTTTAATTAAAAATAGCAAAATGCAAGTCTGCAGGGATGACAAGAAATAAATAAAAATGAACAATTTTTAATGGAATAAATACTTACTCGATACTGTGCTCGATATTCTATCACGACACCTAAGGGTATAGTCACAAATATGAATAAAGGTTTTCAATGTTTTAAACACATTAATTAAATTGCATTACGGTTAAACAAGATTCGCATATAAAATTGCCACATAATTAAACATTCATGTTCTTATAAAATTAAATAACTGATGATAGGAGAAAATTAAGTTTTAATTCAAATAAGTATATTTGTTGTGCTAATAAAAAAAGACATAGGTATTATGATATCAATGCGGACTGCCTTTTGCTAATTAGAACATACCTATTGCAAACCAATTGTAAGTTCCTTTGAAATTTTTAGTTAATTGGTAAAGTATAATAAAAATGCATACTTTTTTCTCACAAATGTGGGCATAATAATTTGATATTGTTTATGAAATACTATTCTGCTTAACTATCAGCTGCAAGCATCACAGATCATAAATAAAAATAAAAATAAAAACACTTTATTGATGTATCATAAACAAAAAAATTAAATTAAATTCAGATATTTCAATAGGCGGCCTTATCGCTAGGAAGCGATGTCTTCCAGGCAACCTTAGTATAATCACATTTACTTATTTAAATTACAATTTAATGTGTGAATAATAATAATATGAACTGAAAACTGAAACAGTAGATAGTATAGACTTTCTGACGTAGACTTTTGTTAAAGTTTTATAAGGTTAAATTTAGTTTCTATTTTCCCAAAAATTAATATCTCTGCGCGCCGCCTATATAATATTAAAAATAATATATTATATTATTTTTTCGTATGCTATCGTTTTATTATTTTTTATAGGAAGTATTATTATTATTAAATATATTTTTACATTAAAATTACACTCTAACCTATCCTATATCCAGTTTTATTATTTAATTTCGGGGTTTCGAATTTGAATATGTTTGGTGTTAAGGCTCCTTAATATAAAAATGAGCAATAATAGAACGAAACGTGTAATGTAAAACATTCACCTTTGTAAGCAATCCATACAACTAACAGTGATGTTATTCCGTGTATAACAGTTAATTCTATAAACGAACGGGTTACCATTACAACTGTTTGACTTATGCGGCTTCGGGTTCCTTGCCGTATTGTATTGCAATTCTATTAGCCTGTCATAATATATAATTTGTTTGAGTATATTGAGTATAATGAAATCAATTGACCGCTTGGCGTAGTGGTAACATTATTTTTGCGTAAGGGGTTGTAGGTTTGATCCCCAAACTAGGAAAATATCTTTGTAATTTACACAAGAACAGAAAAATCATTTGCAGTAACTTGCCGAATGAATCAATGAATTACGCGTTAGGTACTGGATGCTAGTTTTGTGTTGGAGAATGGTACTAGCCACGAGTAGGCTTTTAAGAAGAAAAAGCTTATTCAAATGTTTGTTAATTAATTATTACATTTTTTTTTTTACATTTATACACAGCGTCATCTAGTTCCAAGCTAAGCCGAAGCTTGTGTTATGGCAACTAGATAACGGAATAAATTACATATACATACTTTTCTTTTGTAAATACATACATACAATACACACAGCACCCAGACCCCAGAAAATACAAATATAAATTACAAATATATTTTTCCGGAGTGGGAATCGAACCCACGACCCTTCGCGCAGAAAGCAGCTTTGTTATCACTGCGCCGCGCGGTCGTCATTTCATATAGTGTTATTCAAATTCTAATAGTCGAACAGTTATTTAAAACACAAAGGAATTAATAATAACATCATCTATCAAATCGAATCGTTATATTCTACGTTCTGAGTCCGCTCAAATAATTTTTAATTTAAGCTATCAGGTGGGCTGGCTCGGAGGGCAATAAGGGTCCTACTTCACCGAAACTCAACGTCCTATGCAGTGATTTGATAATTCGGTTTGTTTCAAGCACCATTTGCTTCGATCTGCATTAATGGAAATCATTTCTTGTAAGCTTTTTGTTAGAATAAGTTCTATTGTGAGTGATATAATGGCTTAATGATTTTATAGTAAGAGCTATCGATTGATATTTTGAAAAAATTTACCGTAGTTCATTCTCAAAAATGTTACGATATGTTAGTGTTGTGATATTTATAATGATTAAAATTTAATTTTATAAGTTAATTAATTGATTTATGGTAGAGTCAGGTATAGAGTAGTACGAATATTTTATTCTTAACATATCCCTCAATCAAGTTCTAGCAGCAAAAGTGAGATACTAGCGACTAGACCCGGCTACGCACGCATATATGCTGTATATATATTATACATATAAATCTTTCTTTTGAATCTGATTAAAAAAGCCGCATGAAAATCGCTTGCGTAGTTTTAAACGTTTAAGCATAAACAGGGACAGACAGAAGAAAACGACTTTTTGATACTATGTAATGATTCGCTTGCCTTTTGTATCTACAGGACCGTTTTCCTTTCCAACTCTCCTTTATTCCATTTCAGTCATGTGTATTGTCTTTTCCAAAAGCCGGCAACGCATTCACGAGTCTCCTAGTGTTGCGGTTGTCTAGAAGAAACCTTTTCAGCCCGTCATATCATAAAAAAGAATACCGGAAAAAACCAATCGGAAACGGCAACACCCATAATACAATGAAAAATAATAATTTAAGAACACCACGCTTTATTATATTTGCAAACAATTGTTGCCTGAATGCTTATTCTATTCAAATATTTTTACGGATCCATTGTATGTTTTCTAGACTACGCCGTAGCTTTACCATGACAAATGTATTTTCTTTTCAATGCTGTCTTTTTATCGTACCATAAAAACCTATACGTGTATCATATTACAGCTCTTTAAACATTATACTAGCAAAGATTATTTACTTTTCAGCATAATAAATAAATATTGTATAAAGTTGATTATATTTTTCATATAGTTTAATATTTAAAATATGTTTGAGAGATGCTCTTGAATCTTTAGACAATATAGCAGTATTTTCTATCAGAAAGCAAATGTCACTATAATACACGTATCAATTTTTACAAAGAAAATTCTTCACCAAATAATGGCATCCGTAAAATTGTGAAAGTTTCAAAGGGAAAGTTAAATTAGTCTCCGATCGTAATTTCATTCATCAAACTTCGATAAAATAACTTGAAAAGGCGTTCTTTCTTATGTCCATGAAGGTACTGATGGAAAAATCAAAAGAGAAATAATATTGTACAACCCTTTTACAGAGAGACCGATATCAAAGAATGTAGTTACGAGACGCGATTGATTTCTTCTTTCATATTTTTAGTTTTTTTTATAGGACTCAGTACCTAAAAGGTAAAACGATCTCTTTGTTGTCCCTGTATCTTTTAAGACTCTTTATTCTGGTAATGCATTTAAGTATCACATTAAAATTTTAACCTTATACTCAAATTGCGGCCCCTTGAAGTCATAATAATTACAAAAAGAAAGACAAAGCAAAAGGAATCCAAAACTTATAGGGCTCTTTCCGTAGGTAGAATGGTTTAAGACCATACTGGGAATACGGAAAGAAATCTGAAACTGAATAGGTATTTGTAATTATTTTCTTGAAATAAGGGTATATGGAATAGGCATATTGTATGAGTCTTTATTTTCCTTAGGACTGAAATTTATGTAACGAATCGTATGTTTCTTCTCATAGAGAAGTTCTTCCCTATATTGTGTGCATTGTTTGTTGTGTTTTCTATTCTATCAAACGAGTTTTATATACTTTAAATATTATTAAAGTATTATTGTATCCATGTAACTTATTATATCAACATCAAATTACTTTTGTTCCTAAATTTATAATGAAACTTGGCCTTGTTCACGCGGTATTTAAAGTGTAATAGAGGGCTTAGTTACAATTTCGAATATTTTAAAAGGAATATCATTTATTTAATATTACTATTAGTAACTAACGGTATCAGTAGTAAGTTGTTATAAGAAACGTAATACGTGAAATTTTTTTTTACGTCGATACCGGCTTCAACGTCGTCCATTTGGTAAATGTACCTCTAAAGTATATATTTAGTAAGTTATAAGTATATTGGTTCATAATTGTTTGAAAGCAGATCCTATGAGCAAAAAAGTGAGTTCAAGAAGACCCTGCGCCTTTCCTTGGAATGAAGTTTTAATCCTTATTGAGTTGGTAATACGTGTTAAGGGAATCCTTTTTGAATTTATCTTGCGAGCAAGCAGCGTGGCCTACATCGGGGTGTTTTCATTTCGGATTTACTCCCAACTTCGCACCGAATCTAAGCAGCTGCGTCATTCCTAAAGAATATTTTCTTTTCCTACTTCGACACGAGATCTTGACAACTGGCTTTAGTGATTTAAAAAGATTTGCAACCAAAACCGCTTATCTTCCCTCCATGCCTGGTGCGGCGTGTTTTATCAAAATCTTTGTATTTTTAGCAATCGCTTTTAGAAATTCTTCGGTATACGTGAATCTGTATTACAAATAGTTGGAATTATAGCAGAATAATCGTAGGCAAATAAGTGGACAATACACTACTACTCTGCAAACAGAGTAAGAACCTTTCATACTCAATAGAATTTATATAGTAGCTGATTGGACAATGTAAACAGTTACAAATCCGTAGGTATACGTAGGTTCCCTTAAAACATCATGCCATAATTATCACTACAATATTTTAATGTCTTTAAACCACTGGTTGCTTTGAAGAAATGGCAATAGTAACAATAGTATATTTTATCTATATTTTTTAACGTGTTATCTATGAATAAATAACATTATAAAATAATATAATTACTATATCAACTATCTATTTAAAAAAATAAGTTTAAAATCAATGCAAATACTAAACATGAAATTGATATTGAAAACTATCGTCAAAGCTTTGCGATGTGGCTTAGTCGGGACTCTACTAACTAGGTGTCTGGGGCAAATGCAGATGATAATATCAGCCAACGTGCCAACCATACTTAGCCTTGTCGAGAGTGCTTCTGATAGCCTCAAGCCACTTTTGTTTAGCTATAGAATTAGACATCTTATTTCACAAAAGGTATACAACGAAATTTAATAAAAAATATCATAACCTGACTAGGCAAACACGAGGTTTAATTGATAAGCAACACAAAAGCGTTACAAGCAAGCTTTTTACATTAACAAAACATAAAACTACACCGTAAAAGATTACACACAATAGTCATTATGTAAATAAGTGTTATGAGTGTAGCGTGATAAATTTCAGCAGATAAGAAAAATCGATTTGCGTTTGAGAAACTTTACGTACCTTTTGAGAACATAATGCAGTACATCCAACACCTATAGGCTATAATCATTCACATTATAAAGTTTAACACGTTAACATTTATTATAATTATAATCACTGTTTGTTATTGCAGAAGCAGTTAGTATTTCAGAACGAAGGGCTGTGCGTTCGACTAGTCGGATGTCCGATAGCAATGTGTCACGTTGGAATGTGATCGTGATTTTTGTGAAAAGAGGTTTTTGATACGCGAGCGAGGGGCGGACGCGTAGAGTCACTACGGCGACGCGGTATAGACTGTCGGGAGGGGAGCCTTCTGCGCCGCCCGCCCTCGCGAGCGTTGATACAAAATTAATACTTGTTTTGCTAAGAGCGATTTCGATTTGTCGGGCCCCAAATTTGGAAAGTTTGATCTTGTTAGCAATTAAAGTTGTCTTAATATACTTGTACAGATACAGATGTAACATTTCCGCCCTTAAGGCGATCGCTGTAAACTTGATCGGGCCTGTTGGGCAATATGTTAAGTAACACGTTGCTCAAATTGTGTGAGAGTAATTTGCATACTACATATTTAAATAGAAAGTTTCTTAAAAATATGATTATTATTTATGCTCTAGACATGACTTATGCTCTAGAGACTTCGAAGTGAGGACGGAACTCAAATTCAATCACTATAACGTATATAAGTACTCGTAAAACTCTACTTTCACAAAATATAACACATTAACATGTCTAGGTACCTTTATAAATGTATAACAAATTTTCCCTATTAAGTCATGTCAGTGCATATAAGAACTCTCTTCCTTCTACCTCTAATATTCTCAGGTAACAGCAGTTTATCTAGCGGTAATTTACTTATAAGTAATGTCTGGTACCTGTAGCGTGGCTGGCAGCAATATGGAGAGAAGCATCTCAATTTTTATTAAACTGGAACAGTCCCAATATTTTGCAAAGTTTGCGGGTGAAGCAAAACTTCCATTTCCTTCGTTTAGGAACTCTCGCAATTGATGCTATGTTGCTCGTTTGCATGCCATTAAAATATCTTTGACGCTCAATATTTTGGCGCTAGCGAGTTTCGTATCTCAGCATGCAAATGTAACGATTTAAGATAATTCCTAATATAAACTCTGTAGCAGGCGTCGCTGTCAAAGAAACGAAATAATATTATATATTTTAAAGAACAAGTCATAGAGAATAAAATTTATTCGAGATAGGTACTAAACTCGCACCGAGGATTTTAATATGATTGTTGAATTAAAAATTTAACTTAAGAAATTGCAACAAATTCACAGATATTTATAGTCATCCAAACGATGATGGTTACAATTAATAATTACGTATAATACGTAGTCTTAAAGCTATATAATAATTCTAAAATATAGTCTTGCCTATACAGCATTGTTATCTAGTGTAAAAAAGGCAAATATTCAAACATAAAAAAAACAATGAATAACGAAAATTGAAATCAAAACAAACATGAAAACGGATCTACAATAAAGTAAATATATCAAATACACATGAAATTTCGATTTGGTAGCAACAAAGATTAAACATCAGGCAAACGATACGCTATTACGTTGTTTTTACCGAACGTAATAAAGTCCTTCAGTGACCCAATCGCTCTCCGTCAGTTCAATATGACGGTGCCAATAATGCGGCCAGCGAACGAACACGATTAAATTTTCAACATTTCCACCGGCCAGAAGACTCTACAATAAAGGCATCTTCGCCTCAATTGCAGTTATTTGTTTATTAACTTTTGTTTAGCTTCTATATCTTTAATAATCTCTACTTAGGCAGGTATTACATTCTTACGAGAATGTATCGATGTTTCTTAGACTTTCACAAAAATGCTACTCAATACATTTTTCTGAAATTTGACATACAGGTAGATTAGATCCTGGATAAACACTTTTTATGCTGCATGTATATAACATGGAAACGAAAACTATAATGGTGAAATTTCGGTCCCGGCTAATAACGGTAAGCAATGTTTCGACTTTTTTTATTTACAACTGAACTCCGCTAAGAGAGTGCTTATTAACAAAATGATTGATGACTATGATTTCATATTTTATGACATTGTAAATGTAAACCTACCTAATAAGAATGATACTAATAATAACACTTCAAAGCTGTCTAACACCAAGAGTGTTCATGGGCGTCGATGACAACTTTCCATAGCATGCTCGTTTTAAAAAATACATTGACATTAATCAGGCTAATAATATCGACATTAATTAATATTTTAATTATAATAACTTAAAATGGAGAAATGAAGTTTTTTTTCCTGTAAATAATGACTAGTGACAAATAAATGCATGATGACTGTTTTATGAAATTTTTGGGAGTGGACTTTTGGCTTAATACTAGTACAAGATTGTAAAACGACACATTAATATCGCACTGCTTATTGGTGCACATTATATTTAAATAAATAAATGAAACAGCGTTCGTAGTTTCTAGTTAAAGATATTTGACCGAATCACGTTCCCAATTCATTTCTACATATAATTCGGAAACATTGAATATTTTATGTAGTGTAAATAAACGGGAGATAACTTTTATATTAATAAATGAAACAGCCGAGACTCGATTCGTTATAAATTTTAATAATCTGTAGACTGTCTGTCGCAGTGTGGATTAAATTTATTTTTTTGTAGAGCAGGTCCTGAATAGTAATTAGATGTCTTTGAAGTTCCACGAGACAAATGCACTCATTGCTAATGGCATTTTGCTTCATCTAAAGAATGAATGTTGAATGCTCGTTTTGTATATTTAAGGCTGTTTTAACAGATCAACTTCTCCCTCAATTAAAATATTTCATTTAGAAACAGTTACTCAAACCGTGTATATTAAAAGTTAATATAATTACTGCTGTGAAGTTATATCTTAACATAAATACCTACATCATTTTAACCAACTATAACAGTTGAGATCAAGTATTTTTACCATAATCGTGAGTAGAAAAAAATATAGAATAACAACAAAGTCGTTGTTTTAAGTTTTTCCAATGTGGTGTATGTGTGTGTATGTATGTTAATCGTATTGTGGTTTAAAGACCGTATCAAAGGTTAGCTTTGAATTTAGTTTCACAGACAAGGTTACAGTATATAGACTATCCTGAATCCCGGCTTCATGCGCAATCACCGACGGCAAAAGGTTGTCTCGATGGCTTTAATAAATTTGGGGCTCGAGAGTATATATCACCATCAAAGGATCACAAGGTCAATGCCTCACCTTTGTATTACAAGAGTGAAACGGTTTAATTAATTTTTAATTAAATATATTAATAAAATCGAAAGGTAACTTAAACGTCATTGTAATATAGAGGTTAAGTTTGATGTTTTATTTTAGGGAAAAAGTAGATTAATTTATTTTCTCTTAGTATCTCAATTGCTTCTTTTTTATCTTATTGTCACAAAATAATTTCTTCCAGGCATCAAGTATAGAAAAGAAAACATGATAACAGATTTTTATAGATTTTTTTAAGGTAGTACGATGCCTTAAAAAGGATATTATTTATTATTTTATTCATTAAGAAATACCTAAACTACGATAAAATAAAGGTAAAACGCGTAAAGAAAACATATATAAATGAATACGTGTAGATGTACTTACTGTGCGTATGTAGGTTGACTTACTTAAAGTGTAAATAATGTATTAAACATTGAGGCGCTCTCAGACTATTACGACTGGGACAGAAAACCGCAGATGCGACTTTAATATGAAAATTTTTGATTCGTTTGCGGTATCTCGACCTTTTCAGATATTTCAAACGTTTGTAACAAACCCACATTTTCTGCATATTGTTAACGTAAAGTAGCCAAGCCTTTGTTAGAAAGCTCCATTTGAAGTAGCTATGTATGTGAAGCTTATCATAAGACATGTTCGGGCTCATTATTCTGATATTTATTTTGCGAAACGAATGAAACATGGAGTCGTTTGATACACGAAGTAAATGCGACCGGTACTTACAATGGGATATCTATATATTTAAATATTTCTTGTTGTAAAATTATTGTTTAAAAAGTTAAATTCCTAATACAGATAATATAATGTAGAATTGATAGATAGATAGATAGATAGATAGATAAAAACTTTATTCCACAACACAATACACAAAACAAAATACATCTGAAGAAACACACAATAGACATTTACAAACAAATAAAAAGTACACACAAGTATAGGTATGTGCATTGTGCCCAGGAAAAGGTGCCTGGCTCAGCTGTAATGCCGCAGCGTTAGCCACGGCGCTGGTATTCTGCCAGTG
>DWAJ01001665.1:0-21067 GCA_018238005.1 Eurema mandarina | reverse complement strand
AAAATTTTCTTCAATAAACTGGAGCACTTATTTTAGCATAATTATTATAGATTGCGCAAAAATCAATGATATAGGTTTTACATAAAACGGAATGATCAAGAGGGAACGGATTGCCAGATATCTATGGTTTGACAAACAGATGTAATGTCTTTTTTCGTTATTGGGACTTAGATTGGAGATTGTTCCGTAGATCGGTGCATATCTGCGATTTATATATATCTTGGATTTTCGATCGATTATTAATACCGGGCGTAACTCGATAACAGATGAACCGATTTATATAATTCTTTTTTTATAATATTTCTGGATATTTTTTAAGCAAAAAATGTTAGGTATAGGGTATAAGGTTTCGCGTAGGATAGGTACGGCGTGAACGAAGTTGCGTTAGGCCAGATATTAGATAGTTTAATAAATTACCTCATATAAAGAAACCTGTATATGCACGTTCTTGTGAATTTAAAATCAAACCTGTTATGTACTTACTCTTATTCTACTTCGACGTTACGAATTTCATGAATACCAAAATAAAGATCTAAGTTGCACTACTTTGGCTTTGGTTTCAAAATTAATGACTGAAATAACTTACAATGAATTAAAACAACAATAACATATTTATGTTATTTTTATTTATCTGTTTTATCGGGCTTCTTCTTATCTTTTTTCACTCCGCTGTGTTTTGGAGTACCTCGCTTCATCAACAATTCTTGGGGAATAGGCATTTGTCCTCTAAAGTCTACCCCTGGACCAGGTTTTAATTTCATACGATGATGGGGATAGCGAAACATAGATTCGGAAGGCAAAAATTTAATAGCACCATTGTGCAAGTGTAAATCTCTGAAAAAAAAAATGGAATTCCTATTTAGTAATCGTTTATCGTTGCATCACAAGTACATATCTTAAATATTATTTAGCGCAGTTTGTAAGTACATATTAATGAAAATATTAAATTAAATAAATACTGAATGTTTTTTTTATTCCAGTATTGCAACACAAACGGAAACTATGCGGATATAAAGCGGCCAGTTAAAAACTAACTTTCAGTATTACCTGATGCATGGAAACTCAAAAGGCGCGAACACTCGCGTCTCAATATTCTTTTTATATTCAGCCCAGCGGCATTTCAAAAGTTCGTTGTTGTGGATCGAATAGTGTTTTGTATAAATATAGTCGAAGAGACCTTTCTCGAAAGCCGGCAAAGTTCTGTAGTTGGATCCGATTTCTTTAGCTATCTCTATAATAAATTAATTTTAAAGATGATTTATTAACTTTATCCTATATTTTGTTTATTGTAGTACCTATCGTGGTTGTAAATTTTTTTTAATTATTAATCACGTTTTATGTAACAGGCAACTGAGTAGGACCACTCTGGGTGAACCATTTTCCTAAAGAACCGACTTCAAGTCGTTTCAGAACCGTCTTCAATGACATCTCGTTTCTTTTACTCTTTTAAAGGGTTAAAAGGCATCGAAATATCGAGCCTCTTGTATGATCAAAGTGGGTAATTTCTAATGCACACACAGCTACTTCAACGCTTGGTGTGCGGTCTCGGAATCTTACCGAGTAAAACCTCACGGCATTTTGCCATACCGATATATGACGGAGTTACGGGTTCTTCAATCATTAAATTGTCAAGCTATTGCATAGCTTATATCGCGGGACTTGAGCATGAAGACCGAATCTAGAAATTCCATAACGAAAAATCCAACACCCCCCACTCCGACCGGCAAAGAAAAAAAATTGTTTCTTTATCGGTCACCACGCTCAGTGTATCTTGAATTAATATTAAAGAAAACAAATACTGCATAAATAAAAGTAAATATATATTTGTAATTGCAAGGAAGTCGTGTTAGTTACACCATTTATAACTCAATAACGGCTCAACTGATTTGGCTGAAAATTGGTAGGGATGTATTTTAGGACTAGGAGAAGGACATAGGATACTTTTTATCCAGCTTCCAGGGGAAAAAGGGGGATGAAAGTAAACGCGGACGGAGTCGCGGGCGACAGCTAGTAACTTTATAAAAAATGGTATGCAATAGTTTAACCGCGGCAGTCTTCGAGTGTCACACGTATCTGTTTATAAAAATACATACCTTCAGTTACAATAATATCTGGCTTAGTACGTTGAATGTGGTCGCATACAGCATATGGATTCTTTTTCTCGTTTGCAGCCATTTTTAGAAAATTTAACCTTTTATAAAACTTTTTTTGACGATATAAATAAAATGCCACAATGACGATGCCACAGTGATATGACGTTATTAATACTTTTTGGTGTTATTATATTGTCCTTTTAAAGTTTTAATTATCAAATAATTAAAGGATTTAAAATTGTACAATGGTCCTATATAAGCATTAAACGAAATATCAAATGTCTTCAAATTAATAAAATATAAATGGACTTCCAATTGCGATTGTTTTAACAATAGTTTGATTAATAATAAAATTAGCTACAGCCCGCGGCTGCACCATTTAGTTTTTACCATGCCTCTTAGATATAGCAATTGTATTCAAACAAATTATCGAACCATATTACTACATAGAAGCGTTATAAAATAAACTCATTATTCTTTAAAAATATGCATAAGAGAAAACATTTTTTCAAATTTATTTATTCAAGGAATGTATTGTTTTAATGTGTTTTCTTAAAGAATCTCTCGTTGAATAATGATTGTTACAGAGACGACATGCCCAATTCTTCTCGCCCGTATGCGTTACTCTGTGGCGCTTCACGTCAGATTTGGTATAAAAAAGTTTTTGACAGATGTCACATTCTTGATTTTTCTCTTTCAAATGCACATACCTTATATGATTATTACGCAGACCGCGTGTTAGGAACTCTTTTGAACATTTCGTGCATTTGTGAACAGGCTTGTCCATTCCGTGTTTCTCTACCAAATGTAGCACTCTAAAATTCTCTCTGTAAAACCGCTCCGTACAATATGGACACGGAAATCGAGGTTTTCGCTCAATTTTAATATCGTGTGTGGCAACATCATGCTTTCGCTTGTCAGTCCGACATTTAAAATCGACGTTGCACTCGTGACAGCGCAACACGCGATGCGTTCTTGTTTTATGTAAATTTAAAAACACCAAATTCGTAAAACCAGCTCCACATATATGACACACGTGATTTTGAAAATGTTTATTGATGTGAATATTTAATAATCGAAATAACCTAAAACTCTGTTGACATATTTGACATTGCAATCCTGACGTTTCAATTTTGAAGGGTACCAGCAAGTTGCCCTTTATGGGGAATTTTAAGTCATGATTTTGTTTTAAATGATTTACTAACTCGTTCACGCCTTCTAACTTTTGGTCGCATTTTTTACAGTTCAGTTCAGATATATCAACTTTTAGGGGTCGATTTTGCTGTGATATGATATGTTTTTCTATTTCGTGTAGATTGTGTTCTTTGCTCGTGTGTAGGCGAAGATCTTTGATGCCTGGAAAGGGTTGCTTGCAGCAGAAACATCGGTATCTACTTTTACTCCACTGGAAGACCACCATCGTCGAGTTGGCGATTAGTTTGAGAGAATTATCTCGCAGAAGTGGCGCCATACCGCGACGTTCTAAAGTCTTCGCCCAAATATCATTCGTTTTATCTGCAACTATAACGTTTTAAAATAAATAATAACTTTTGCATGAATAAGCTTTTACTAATATTATTTTTTTTTAAATATCGTGAAACACGATAGTATAGTATCTGAAACAAAATGGTTGTAACCTATATATTATACGCCCAAATTAATTTTTTACGAAAGTTATGGATGTAGACCAAAATTTTTCTAAAATATTATTTTAAAATTCAATACCGCTTTTACGACATACTTGGTTTAACGTATTGCTATTTATATTATAGGTTTTATTCTGAAATATATGTGTTTCTTTTGTGGCAATAAAAACGATTGTTTATATTTTAAAAATGAATAGTTAAAATAGAGTTGAAGGGTAATGTTTATTTTTAAAATCAAATAACAATAAGGTTTTGTTTAACTTGTTTATTCTTAATCTAGCTTTAAGCTTAGCAGTAATTTCGAAAATTATTTGCTAGTTCTTGAAGCAGAGGAAATAATAAATTCTCTGATCCAGAATCGCTGAACTAAGCTAAATAAGAAGATAATCCATATTTCAAAACATTAAAATTTATCAATGGTATTTTGACCTTTTTCGATTAATTTTTTGTTACAGTCCCAATTCTGACCGCCAACAAACCTCAAAAGTCATGATATTTTTATTACTAGTCAGTATCCAACAAGCTTTGACAATGGATCTACGTTCCTTTGGAGGCAGAGAAGCCCTTCCCGATGAATACCCTTACGTCGTCTCCATGGATATGGTCCTCGATTTGAACGGCCAGGAAATACACGTGCAGAGTTGTACTGGCTCAGCGTTAACTGTCACGTGGACGTTGACAGCTGCTCACTGCATCATGGACGACCCAATGCCCTTTTACAAGAAGACCGTCCTACGTTACGGGCCAAAAGACCAACCGCGTCGAAGTAATATCCTCAAAACTGTTTTGCACAAAAATTTCCAGTCATTCGATACCTACGCAGAACATGATATAGCCTTGATTCAGAGCGAAGCATTGCAGCTCTCAAATTTCGCGAGGCTCAGCGCTGTTGACTATACAACTCTTGTTGGGAGTCCTGCAATTTCTGCAGGATATGGAATCGGCTGGAACGACACTATCCTGGATATCTTAGGTCTATTAAGACCATTACAGGTGTGGCGATGTTGAAACGCTCTAGTTATATCTGTTGTTTTATTGATATTAACTTGTTGTTTATGTTACAGGTTGTTGAGGTAATGATAGCTAAATGTGACGAGAGTTACCTTTTACATGGATTATGTTCGACTTCCAAATGTGGCATCAGGTCTTACCTTTGCCCTGGGGACTCAGGAGGACCAGTCATTCACCAATCAGGGGTCGTTGCTGTTCACACGTACGGCTTTCACAGCCAACGAGCCAAAACATTGCCAGAGATTAAAGGAATATATAAATTTGTGGCTATAGATACACCAGTTAGCCCCTACATCGACTGGATTATAGGACAGATAAATACATAATTGGCTAAGTAACATCAATCTAGTTAAAACGAAAATTTGACTGATCTTCAAAAACTTGGGTTTAAGATTTGTTTTATGTATAAAATTTATTGCATTTTTTGTAACTTTGTAAATAAAGGATCACAAAAAAGTTTATTTATTTCTTTGAAATTTACATTTATGGTGGGCTATAAAACTTTTATTGTAAGCTGTTACGTAATAAAGAACAAACACTTCGATACAAAGTTGGTTGTAAAAAATAACGGTTATCTTTATTTCTAAACGGATTATAAGTTGGATTGAAAAAATGTAACGGTCATCTTTACTAATAAATGGATGATTAAATCAGTGCGGTATATTCTTAGCTAATTGTAAAACGTGTAGGCTCTTTCAAAAATTGCCAACCACAGAGTACAGCAATTTATATTTGTGCAATGCTTTCTCTAATTTATTGTTTAAAATGATTGGATATGCATTTTGAACAATAATTGAATTAGAGCTAGCATTAGGCGGGAAAGTTCATTTCATTTCCAGTGTATCCTACACAGGACATCAAATCAACTTAAAAATAAAAAAAAACGCTTGAAAATTCAAGTTCTTTAATAATTTAAAACAAAATACTGATTGAGCGTGAGATCCATCAAACTATAAATACAAAAACAGTTTCAGTAGAGTACAAACTTCTCTCTCGTAATCTGTTGTTGAATTTATACGGAAGGTGCTCTTAAAGCAAAACAAGTCTTCCTTAAAATTAAATTATTCCTTGGCAACTCCTATAACTCCAGCATGCCATTCCTTGGCATGGACATTGAAATCATTGCGACTAGAAAATTCATTACCACTTTCTAGGCACGTTACTTTGTTCAAATTGTGCACGTGAGCCGACAAATGCCGTCTTAAACTCTTCTCCTGTCTGTACGCCTTCTGACAGATCCCACATACAAAATTACGATCACTAGTGTGCGATTCTATGTGCTTCCTCAACGTTGTCAAACAGCTAAAACATTTTTTGCATATACTACACTGTGTCTTATCAGTATGGAGTTTATTCGTATGCGTTGTTAAAGCTCTACGGGTAGGAAATTTAGATTTGCACACATCACAGTCGAAGGAAAACGTTATCCCATGTACGTCCTTCAAATGTTTCAACTTTCGGAAATGTTCTGAAAAACGTTCCGGACAATGAGGACACCTCAATAATTTCACATTCTTATCTCTTTCGTGTACTTTTTCTATGTGGTATTTTAGGTTGGAATTGGTTGTGTATACTTTTTTGCATTTATGGCACGGATAGCCGTTCGGGGAGTGCGTTTCTTTGTGTTGCATCAGCCTTTGATAAGTCATAAATCCCGCGCCGCAAGTGTCACAGACCGCATTACTAAAATGTACGTTCATATGTCTATTCAGTAGAATAAAAGTTTGAAATCCTTTCTCACAAATGTGACAAGAAAACTGACGGTCCTTTAAACTCAAATCATAAGCCATTAGCCCGATGCCTGACTGTGTAAATACTTTATCGTGCGCCAAGGACAAATGACTTCTTATTTCTTCTAAATTGCTAAAAACGTTGCTACAAAGTTTACATTTTAGGCCAGAGATATCTACTTTCACAGTTTTCTTGCCTTTTCGCAACAATTCTTTCAATATCGTATCTTTGTCAGGCATTTTATGTTCTTCACTGTGGGTTAGGAGGGAGTGTACTTCAGGATAATTTTGTTCACAGAAAAAGCATTTAAAGAAGTATCTACAGAATGTAAAAGGCCTGACGGTTGTGTTTTCCAATATCAAGGCGGCATTTTGTCTTTCGGATAAAGTTAACTCCCACACACTCGATAACACTGCTTGTCGTTTCGTCTGTCCCATGCCTGAGAAAATAAAATCTTGTTTAAATCTGATAAAAGCCACACAAGCCATGCCAATAAGCAAAAAATCCTCACATCAAACTAAAAATACTTTCGTATATTACATTTCCATAGGTTGCTGGGAAGTAGTCGATGCCAAGTAATACAGCTTATTGTATATTAGAATATATTATATTATTTCCTTGATATTTCCTGTTATGTTCTTTTTAAGGTGTATACAATAAATATTGAATAAACAAAAGCAATCCAGTTTCATGCTCGTAAATACAAATCTTACATTCGCTTTGTACTATTTAAGAAATTCGAAACGTCATTCCCTAAGATGTTTCCAAAAATTAAAACCTAGTGATCCATAACGTCGGTTCCAAAATTTTTAACTATAGTCTTAAATTGCCATTGCGGATGCCATTGCTTCATATGTTTATTAAAGTCGTTTCTATTATGAAAACCATTGCCACATTCACTACACGTAAACTTCCAAACTGGTCCGTGTACCCTCATGTGTTGTCGTAACGTCCGCTCATGCATATATGCCTTTTGACAAACGTCACAGAAGAAATTCCTCTCCCCTGTGTGCCCTCGCATGTGCATGTTCAATAAGGATTTAGTTCCGAAGCATTTGCTACAGACTTTACATTGTATTTTCTGAGTGTGCTGCTTTGTCGTGTGTTCCGTTAAAGCTCTTCGCGTTGGGAAAACCGCCTTGCAAGTCTGACAGTCAAACGTAAAAGTTATTCCATGCACTTCCTTTAAATGTGTCATTTTTCGATAGTGCTCAGCAAACCGTTCTAAGCAGTGTGGACATTTCAGAGGTTTAATACGTTTCGCGTTCGTCAGCTCGTGTTTTTTAAACTGATGATATCGCAGCTTCAGTTTCGTAGGGAACACCTCTTGACAACTCGTACATTTGTGAACGCCGTTCTGATGTACTATTCTATGGTTCAATAACCGCTGATGGGAAATAAAACCTAGTCCACACGTTTCGCACACGACACTGAAATGAACGTTCATGTGCCTATTTAAAAGGAAGAACGAGTTAAAAGTTTTGCTACATTTATGACAGGACAAAAGTCCATTAGAAATTTTCAAGTTGTACGCCATTAAGCCATTGCCAGCCGAGTTAAAATCCTTCTTATGAGCAACGATCAAATGCTTTCGAATGTCGTCTAATTCGGAAAAGTTTTGTCCGCATATTCTACATTTCAGATTGGAGATATCGACCTTGATCACTCGTTTGCCTTTTCGCAAATACTGTTTCAGCAAACTCGATCTATCGGGCAAAGCGTGTGTATCTGTATGCTGTAGGACTGAGGAGATTTCTGGGAAGACTTCCGTGCAATAGAAGCACTTGAAATTCGCCTGTTGGTAGTAGAAAGGTTTGACGGTTGTGTGCTGAAGGAGGCTAGCGGCGTTTAGTCTTTCGTATATGGTCATTTGCCAAATACTGGTACGGGGTGTAGGTCGTTGTAGTTCCTGAAGTGCTGAAAACAAAATGTTGCTGTCAGATGGCTATTTGTCAAGAGATATACGTCCTCAAAATCCGTGCAACAACTACTGGTGAAATACAATCTGTTCTAACAATTACCGTCATCATACTTGTGCTGGGATTCTAAATAGTTCTAATCTACTTTCATAATTGATGGATTTTTCAATACATATAATATTTGGGTCAAAACGATATTTCGGGCTTTGAGTCACATAAAATTCTTTATAGATTAGCTGAAATAGCCATGTTCATGAGTGCTGCGCTAAAGTCGTTTCCGTTTTGAATTTCCCACGCACTAAAATCCAGGTAGGAAGGCAAGTATAGTACGCGTCATTTATGTTTAGCGATTTACGAGAATAGCTACGTATCGATAGAATCGCGCTCGTAATTGTCGTATTGGTGCGAGAAAGACAACACGACTGGGACAACCAATCAACGCTCGCGCACCCGACGATCACGCGCCCCGCGCGCCACGCCGCTACCTCGATACCTTATTTTTGACTTATGCGCAGGTTTTGTTCAGCGCTAAAGATTCGTGACGCGTACTATAGTCGAAGGTAAATTATGTCGAATTGAAACCTTCTAAACAACCTCTGTGTTCCGGTATTCTGGGAGAAACTTCTCAAATGCGGAAACAGTCCAGTAAATAAAAGAAAATGTCCTTTTAGAACTGGTTTAAAATAATCGAATGTAATGAACTTTTCGTTCAGAATACTACAGATAGTGTATTGTGACTTGAAGCTAGAAACGAGACTCTTATACCATCAGTATTACAGATATAATTATTTAAATTATCTTTCATTCATAATAAGCAAATATAACCTCTGATCTATTTGCATTATAACAATGACTTGGCTGCGTATTGAAAATACAAGTTATTAAATAAATATAAAATTGACAGTCTGAACAGATTTCCTTAACTTTATTTAATCTATTGCTGTCAGAGACAGATACCGCTGAAACTAAACAGGTATTGCTAGAATAAAAATAAAATAACATAAAATAGTAAATCGTTATTTATTACTTAATTTCATCGAATTTTAATTTATTTTAAAGCTTAAAGTACTTGAGAATTTCGTCCTTTATATTGTAAAAAAAAATCTATGTCAATGACCTACAAAAACACGAAGTAATTAGTGCATAATTCTCAGATCAATAGTATTAGTGTTAACATATTAAAAAATACCACGTGTGCTTTTTATACATCAATAAATAATATCATATAGATAATGGATATAGAACATAATATCTAGAACCTTTCTCTTAAATAACATTAATAAATCGCATCAAGTCTTGCATTTTTTAAAGATCTGAGCACACATAGCGACAGACAGCGGAAAGCGAATTAACTAAAAAAAGTGTTTTACTTTTCGTTTGTTTCAAAGTATCTTAATATTGATTGAGATTTTTACAACGTCATAAATATAAAAAAGAGTATTTTCTTAATTTCCAATTTCTGTTTTATATAGCGACTAGCTGGCCCGTGCCCACTTTTGACACTATTGTCAAATTGGTCAAATAATTTTTAAAATCTGTTCAGTAGATCCCGACATTACCCCTTATAATTTAACAAACACAAACTTTACTTCTTTATTATATTAGTATAGATAACCAACGTCTTACGGAGACAGTTAGAGTTAGTTGGAGCTAGAATTCTATAGAACATATTAAAAAAATACTAATATACTTTAATGATAAGACGAATACATAATTGTGATATATAAAATATAGATTTTTAATATAACGTCTGGCAACAAAAATAAACACGCTGTCATAAATGTTAAATTTACGCGTTCATTCTTGTCTATAAGAAATGCCACAAAAGTTTATTTTACATATTCAATATAACTAATCCTCTTAACACTATAATATTCTATTAATAATTGTTGTAACAAGAGAAAATAATCATATCATTCGTCAGGCAACACCAAATCTACCAATGAAATATTCAAGTGTTAAGATCTTTTGTAATGTATACTAATATTATAAAGAAGTTAAGTTGGTGTGTTTGTTAAATTGTAAAAGGGTAATCTCGGGATCTATTGAAACGATTTTAAAAATTCTTTCACCAATAGAAAGCCACATTATTGCTGAGTGTCATAAGTTATATAATAAAGTTACAAAAATAAAAAAGAATTATTAAAGTTGGCCCAATAAAGTGGGCATGGGTCAGCTAGTGTTGAATATGTTAAAATACTTTTGCAGACTGTTCATTTACATCTTAATTCATTTAAGGCAACGTTTAATTTAGATTGAACGTGATCCTCGCCCGCCCTGAACACTCGTGGAACTTTAACATCTCTGTAGTCATTCTAACTCTTATTAGGTTAAATACTCAAAAGCAAATCACACTTAAGCACCCCCTCAAGTCTAGTAATTTTGACAGATCTGCATAGCGAACTGTCAAATCTGACAGGTGTGATTTGTACTTAAATTTGAATAGCGTATAGCGTATAGGCATTAGACAACATCATGCAACCTCAGATGATCCTTCAAATTTTTCCGCCTCAAAAACGCGAGACCACAGAAATCACATTTATGATTTTTCTCCCCAGTGTGAATAATCATGTGCCTCTTCAGAGTTTCCTTATTACTGAACCGCTGCAAACACATCTTACACTGATGGTTCCTCTCTTGTAAATGCACAGAACGTGTGTGACAGATCAGATGATACTTTAAATTGAACGCCCGCCCACAAGTTTCACATTTATGGACCCTTGTGTTTTGGTTATGCACATCTTGGAGATGAATCGTTCTCCCATAGTTTGAGTTAAACCTCTCTGGGCATATAGGACACCTCCTCGGATACTGCTTCAGATGCACGCCGCGAATATGCAACGCCCTTTTATACGACGTACTGAAAACCTTAGTGCAACGGTCACATGGAAAATTTCCAGTCTCGTGGACTTCCAGATGTTTCTTTAATAGACGCAGGGTCATGAACCCTGATCCACAAATCTCACAGCTATAGTTATTAAAATGCACGCTCATATGAATAACGAGTAGGCGTACTTTAACAAAACTTTGCTCACATATAACGCATTTGTAGGACTCGTCTATAAAATCGAGTTTAAACGGAATAATGTTGTCCTGCAGGTCGGGGTCAATGGCCTTTTCATGGACTTCTTTTAAGTGAAGCTTCATTTGCATCAAGTCCTTCGGTTTTTCAGAGCACAATTTACACGATAATTCACTCACGTCCACTTTTAAAACGTTTTCTCTTCTGTTATTTAATAATCTCTTTAGAGGCGCGAAAGTGTGTGAATCCTTCATATGCTGTCTCAATAAGGACGTTTCTAGAAAGGGTTGGGAGCAGATGAAACATTTGAATTTATTGTTTCCATAAATAAATGGATACGCTGTCGAGAATTCGAATACAGTTAAAGCGTTCTGTCTAAAATCTGCCTGTTTTTTATATATTCGCGGCGACTGTTCTATCGGAACTTTGCGAACTGCGATATCAGGGCTATTCCTGTCCATGGAAATAGGTGACGGACTGCGGGAGGCAGCATAGTCGTTTTCAGGTAAAGAAATATTGATCGTGGAGCTTTTCGGACGAAATTTGCTGAAGTCCGTGATCGTCCCCAACGGTTTGCAAAGTCGCCAATCGTACGCCACTTGAAAGAGAGGCGTTACTCTTTTTGCAGTCACTTGTCTATCCGTGGTCAATTTTCCCGAATCAGTTCCTAGAAAACAGAAACAAACTGTATGTATTTTCATCCCGTGAGTGGCATGCATTTGGTGTTCTGTGCATTTTGAGGCGTAATAGCGTGATTTTAAGGTAGAAAATTAATTATTCTATATGTAATTCTATATCACAGTATTAGTACAGCTCTATGTTTATTTAAAACGGATTTCATCGATCTTCGTAAGTAATAAAACAATTATATTCTACGTCACGACGCTGTGAAATTCGTAAGCTTTAACTGAGGGATGGTTAACTTTTACGTGGTGTTTCAAACTACACTTCTGTACGAACGATCCACCGCAGTAGCTACATATAAACCTCCTATCGTTCTCGTGTATCCTCATATGTTCCCTTAGGGTATACTTTCTCGCGTAAGCCTTTTTACATATATTACAATGAAACTTGCGTTCCCCACCGTGCCTGACCATATGCTCTTTCAATTCTGACTTGGAATAAAACTTCCAGTCACAAAGATCGCACGCGTGTCTTTTCATTTTTAAATGAACCGTTTTCACGTGCACCCCTAGCTTACCACTGGACGTAAAGACTTTTGGACATAGCGTACACTTGAACTCTTTCAATTTGAGCCCATGGATGGCTGAAATATGTTTGTTTCTTTGAAAGTAATTCCTGAAAGTCTCTGGGCAGTGCGGGCACCTATGCCTCTTGACTTGCTTATGAACAGTGGCGTAGTGTTCGTTTTTCGCGTTCATTGACCTATAAACCTTATCACAGCCTTCGCAAGGAAAGGCTCCGGTTTCATGAGAAAACGCGTGAGATCGAAGTCTCTCGGGAGTAATGAAACCAGTGCCGCATTGCTCGCATATAAAATTCTGATAGTGGACATTCATGTGATGGTTCAGAGTTTTATATTCGTCGAATTTCTCTTCACACAACACGCATTTAAACGTATCTTTAGTAACTTTGAACGGTAAGACATCATCTGTTATATTAACATTTAGATTTTTATTGTGAGTTGCTACAAGATGGCGTCTTAAAGAATTCAAATCGGTTAATTGATCATCGCATAATTTGCAACCGACGTCAGTAATATCTACTTTGACTAACCCGTGTCGTTTTAGTTTAGACATTGCGTATTTAATCATGGATGTAGTAACCGAACTATGTTCTATATAATAATGGTCTCGTAACAACGCCGGGTCAGTGAACTGTTGGTCACAGTAAAAGCATATGTATAAATTCTTCGTCCATCGAAAAGGACATAGTTTCGAATATTCTAGAAGTATTGTCGCATTCTTTTTTCTCGCTTTAATGGCGTCTGCGTCTTTCATTCTCCTAGCGTTTTCTTTACGCGTTTCAGTGTTTCCATCGTCTTCCTTGTTGATATCTTCACCTAAAATTATAAAACACCGTTTTGTACTTCGTTCGGTTAAACATGCATTTTTCTGTTTGGTTTAAATATTGTTTAAATTCTTCAGTTATGTTGGCGTTTACCGGTGGTAAATGTTTTGTAATACTATGACGATTCAAAAGTGTTACTATATGTAGCCTAGTTGAATAAAGATACTTTTGACTTGACTATCTGTCAATAACATACGGCTCAAAGATGTATGGATATAAAAAATTTAAACGCCTGATTAGCAATTGTCTTGTTCATGGAAATGTACCGATTGCCTATAGTTAATGTTACAATATTCGAAAATGACTACAGTAGTTACAATGTTAGGGCTTTATTCAAATCCACAAAAGGTAAGAAGCTATTTCAATTGTTTCAGAAATAATAAACACTTTGTATAACTAACGTTTATTGCTTATTAAAAATACATTAGTATTACCATAAAATCAATGTACAATTTACAGACACACACACTGAGATAAAATAAAACACCTAAGCTTAAAAGGAGTCTTTAACCTGCATGGGATGATGAACCCTAACGTGCTGCTTTAAGCTACATTTTTGTATGAACGATTGTCCACAAACGGGACAAACAAACCGCCTATCATTAGTATGGATACGCATATGTTCTCTCAAAGTCTTTAGCCGCGCGTATGACTTTTTGCAAACATCGCACTGGTATATCCTAGCTCCTACGTGTTTAATACTGTGTTCTTGTAACTCGTAGTTGGTAAAGAACTTCATTCCACAAGAGCCACAGGCGTGGTTTCGTTCCTGTAAATGTTGGGAGCGAATATGAGCCGTTCTACGACTACAGAGATCGAAAACTTTAGGACAAGACGGACATGGGAACAGAGCTGTCTTCTCCCCGTGAATAGTGTTCAAATGTTTCATCCTATACTTGTAGGAAGCGAACTTCTCATCGCATATAGGGCATTTGTATCTTTTATTAGATTTGTGAACTTTAGCTACATGGGCGTAAAGGGAAGCGTACGACGGGAGCGTCTCTCCGCAGTGCTTGCATGGAAAATCGCCTTTTTCGTGAGTTTTCGAATGATTCAACATCCGTTGGGTAGTTGCGAATCCTTTACCACACGTCTCGCATATAAAATGCTCGTAATGATCGTTCATATGCTTGTGGAGGCTTAAGAACATTTCGTACCGCTTTCCACAGACTTGGCAGCAATGCTCATCTTTGCTTAATTTGTATGGCAAAATGCTTTCTCCGTGCGAACAGTCTATTGACTTTCCGTGCTCTCGTAAATGCGTTTTCAATTCCGCATAATCCCTAATATGTTTTCCGCAAAATTTACAAACTGTGACGGCAAAATCCATTTTGAGAGGTTCATACTTTCTCGGCTTTAAAAGTATGTCTGAGTGCATTTTGTGTGTGTGTTCTCGCATTTTTTCCGGTTCTAGGAACATGCTTTTACAAAAGAAGCAGAGGTACGTCCCCTTTCTGTACTTAAAAGGGTAAGCGGTGCACGAACTCATAATAACTCCGATATTCTTTCGGAAAATAGCCCGACGTGCATTCCCTTCTAACCGCCGTTCTATGATCTCATCATTAGTAGTTACTGCACTATATTCAGGTACCGCCTCCTCTTTTATTTTTATTTCAGCTGTTCCTAAAAATAGAAAAATATATGTAGGTTCTTCGTTAATTATCTTCGATGTAAGCAAGTTCCTTAATACTAATGCTAAGGTTCACTTGACAAAATAAACTTATCAAAGCATTTTAAATGCTGAATTTATATCAATTTAAAGGAAATTATAATCTTCTTCGGCCATAAATCGTAAATTGAACCGTAAAATATTTTTCGAAACTATTCATTCCAGTTATCGAGCTGGTGTTTAAAACCTTAAATAAAATTAACGCATTAATCTTGCACAGAATTTCTCGATTGATGTTCAGGAAGCTCATCTGGGATGATGTACGTTGTAGAGTCATTTCCAAATACTGTTTCGGCACCTTTATCGTGAGTTTTCATATGTGACAACAGGAACCCACTATTCGCGAAGCTTTTGTAACATACGCGACATATGTTACTATGGTCATTCATATGCTTATACAGTTCACTGAAGAACTCATAGCGTTTGCCACAAATCTGGCAGACGTGCTCATTTTCTCTTAATTTATAGGGCAAAATAGTTTCCCCTTGCGAACAATCTATCTCCTTTCCGTGCGTGGCTAAGTGAGCCTTTAAGTCTTCATAACCGTTAATATATTGACCACAGAACTTGCAATTTATCGAAGCGAAATCCATTCTTAGAAGACTATTTATCTTAGGCGGCTTCCACTGTATGTCTGGATGCACTCTCAGCGTATGCTCCCTTATTTCATTTGGCTCAAAAAACATGTCCGTACAGTAGTAACATATAAATGTTCCCTTTCGGTACTTAAATGGATACGCTGTGCACGAACTCAAGACTACCTGTGCGTTCTTTCGGAAAATAGACCAACGGCTATCTGCCCTTGCTTTCTTTTCCTTACCATTATTTAATCCAATGCTGTCAGGTACACTTGCTTCCGGATTCTCTTGCCCTAAAACGAGAAATATATATGTAGTTTCTTCTTCATTTATGTCTACATTATATGATCCTGAATGACCTAAAGTTTACTTAGTTAAATGATTCAAAGCTGTGTGCTTTCCGAGTTTGGATGATGAGTACGGAGATGATTTTTAAGACTGCACTTTTGTACAAATCCGCTATTACAATATTCGCAAACGAATCGCTTATCGTTGTTATGAATTCTCAAATGTTCTTTCAGCGTCTTCATCCTCGCGTACATCTTCTTACAAACTTCACACTGAAACTTCCTTTCTCCTTCGTGTTTCACCATATGATTTCTCAACTGTGCCGCGGTACCAAATTTGTAAGGACACTGTTCGCACAAAAACGGTCTATGTTTTATATGAACTTGCATTATATGCCTCGTACGTTGATTGTACATGGAAAAAACTGACGAGCAAAAATTACACGGATATTCGACTTTCTTGCCGTGGGAACTTCTCAAATGTTTCAGTCTTTCTGAATAAGTTTTGAAAGCTTCGTTACAGTAAGGGCATCGGTAACGGAATAGAGAAGTATGCGTAAGATAGAAGTGCCTGTTTTTCTGGAGCCTACCCTCAAAAATCTTATCACATTTCGTACATTTATTGTTGTCAGTTTCGTGGATTAGCTGATGTGACTTTAATCTGTGTGCTGCCGAGAATGCCTTGCCACAGTGACAGCATATATTATTTGGATAATGTTGGTTCATGTGAGTGTTTAGCTTAGTAAATTGCAGAAATCTCTCTCCGCAATGGGCGCAAACCAGTTCCTTATTCCGTAACAAAAACGGCGTAACACCTAATCCTAAGTCTTTTATAATCGGTTTCTTATGAACAGCTAGAAGGTGGTCTTTTAGATTTTCTAGGTCCGTCATTTTTTCGTTACATATAGTACAGGCTAGATTTGTTATTTCGACTTTAATGTAATCAAAGGTACGGGCGTGTTTTAAGGCATCAACTCGGTTAGAATGTTGCGTACTATGCTCTAACACTCCTTCAAAGTCTGCAAAAGAGCTGGAGCAAAAGGCGCATGAATAACGGCCCCGTCTCCATCGAAATGGACAAGCGCTAGAAAACTCTATTACGACAGCCGCGTTGTCTCTTTGATCGTTAAACTTGCGTCTCTGTTTCCACATAATTTTCTTGGCTGATTTATCGACCGGTCCTAAAAAAGAAAAAAATCACCGTCAGATCTGTGCCGGGATGTGTTCACACGGTATGTTTAAGATAAGGTTTGTATCTAGGCTTGAGGAGATGGTTTATGAAGACCGGTAGGTTTTGTCTTATGAACCACGCGTATGTGAGAATACCTCGTGGTTGCGCTACCAAATTTAGCTGGGCATAAATTACAGGGGTACTCTGATTTGTGGCCGTGAATTTTATCGAGATGCCGCATCCTTGAGTGGTGAGAATTAAACGTTTCGTCGCATATGGGACAGCGGTTCCGTTGTTTTGGCCCATGTGCTACAGATACATGTCTGTCCTTTAGCCCTCGATTGGAGAATACCATTTCGCACTTGGGGCACTTGAACTGACCAGACTCATGCCGTTTCATATGATTAGTGAGTTTATGTTTCGCAGAAAAGCTCTTCCCACAAGCGTGACATACGCACGATTGGTAATGTTTATTCATGTGTATACACAAACTCATAAAGCATTGAAATAATAAGCAACAGTGTACGCAACGCAATTCTGATCCCGTCAAGACGTACGGTATGACTCCATTATTTTCAGGGTGGAGGACCTTATTATGTTTGCTAGTTAAATGGTCGATAAAGTACGATAGCTTTTCGAAGCTTTTATTACATAACGTGCACGCTAAATCGGTAATATCTATTCGTATGGGAAACGAGTTTCGTATTTCTGTATTCCTAAACAACTCAAGTTTTTCATGAGCTTGTGAATGTACCCGCATTTCTTTCATATTAACGCATATAGTGGGACAATACGAGCACAATAGTTTTCCGCGCAAAAACCGAAATGGCATTGCGTTAGAGAATTCTAATATCGTAGCAGCGTAGGCCTTAACACCGGTTACTCTGGGCGTTTTTTTCCACTTTATAGTCACTTTACTTGCTGGACTGGCCAATACTTCAAGTCCTAAAAATAAAAGCGTAAAGTCAATTTTCAAAAAGGGTTTAAATTACTTCTTATACATTTTGATTGGAACAGTATACTCGTTAGCTTTAATTGTATTGTCATTTTCATGTTTATTGCAAGCAATCCATATTTTGTTATATTTGAGAAAAGGAAAGATTAACATTAGTTGCACAACTTTTATTTTAAAAGTATAAAAATACTACGACCGATTTCTTCCGTCATAGGCAGGTAATTTCTTATACATGTTTTTCTTATAAATAAAATAAAATGCAGGTCTATCATGATCAAACCAAAAATCCCAACTTATTTATTTCGTTGTACGTTATAGATATTATGTAATGTTTAATACGAATTCCAAACATAATACTGATACCACTTCTCTTAAAACAGCTAGCTTGCTATGACTCCTGATCCATGTGGTTCCAAACGCCACCAAAGCATAATTTATCATCTTTATGAGCAATACGAATATGCGCCGCCTTTTTACAGCTTGAATCAAAAGACTTCCCGCAAATCGCGCAATCGTAGTCTTGCTTATGCCCGTGCTTATCAACTAGATGCTTCACTCTGACGTAGTATTTCGAGAACACCTCCGGACATCGAGGGCACGTGTACCTAATACCCTTTTGGTGCACCTTCGACCTATGACATATTCGGGCTGCCCTAGTTTGTAGTATCTCATCACACAGGCCGCAGGGAAACATTCCCACTTCGTGCGACTGCACGTGCGTCCTAAACCGAGATTTTGACACAAACGCTTTGCCACACGTATCGCAAATATAATTCTTATAATGACTATTCATGTGCTCGTTCATTTTAGCGAAAGATATGAAGTCTATAGAACATTTAGGACATTTGAAATTGTTGGGACTAAGCTTGAAGGGCAGGACGCCGTCACTGTAATCACTGTATAACGTTTTCTGGTGAATGGATACTAAGTGTTCTTTTAGTGTTTCTATGCTTTGTAAAGATACTGAACAGATCCTACAACGCAATTCGGATATTTCAACTTTAACCATATTATTTTCTGTTAGTTTCGCGAAAATTCGTTTAGTAGGAGCTTGGTAGAGATGGTGCAGACGAATGTGTTGGCGCAGAGCGTCGGATTCCAGGAATCTAGCGTCACAGTACGAACAAAAGAACGCGCTTCGGAACCAACGGAAGGCCCAGGCGGTAGAATTTTCCAGAATTGCAAAGGCATTTCTCCTCATCATAGTTTTGGCGATGCGTTTCTCGGATTCCTCTGCTAATTCGTTGTTGGCTCGCCGTCTCCGGCGCATTTGGCGCGGCCCTACGTGTTCCTTCAGCTTCTTTAGAGGCTTAACACCCACATTACTTGTATCCGCATTAGCGGAACCTAAAAACAAAATTATTCTATGTTACTTAGTAACATGTTTTAAGCGTTTCTTTTCATACAGATTGTGTTTGTTGTTAAGTTTATTTTCATTAATGATATTTAATATTCAAGTATAAAGGTAGGACATGGTTTAAGTATATTACCTCAGTATGATCCCTGAGTGAAATTTAAAATCAAAACACGTTATTTGAAATAGAGTATATTCATTCAATCATATTACGAAGCTCTCAAAAATCTGGAGAATCCGTATCTAATCGCAAAACAACTTTGAAACCATGATTCTTAAGATGTATCCTTAGCGCACCGTATCGCAGAAACCCCTTTCCACATACGTTACAAGAATAATTCTTTTCTCCAGTATGCTTAACTATATGCCTTTTCAATTCATAATTAGTTTTGAACTTCATATCGCAAAACGTGCACGTAAATTTTCGCTTTTCCGGAAAATGTTCTGACATCACGTGCTGGGATCTTTTTCCGCTTCTCTTAAACGTTTTATCACAATATACACACTTATACGTAACTTCTTGGACTTTATGCACCTCTTTCATGTGCTCCATTCGGAGATAGTACCCGGAAAAGCGCATATCGCAATGAGGACACTCATATCTAGGTCCTTTAGCGTGGACATTAGCTTTATGATAATCCCTACCAGCGCGACCTGTAAAATTCTGTCCACATTTATCACAAGGAAATAGTCCCTTTACGTGAACCTCCGAATGTTTCCTCAACCGCTGCGCCGTCATAAACCCTTTACCACACGTGGGACACACGTAATTTTGATAGTGAACATTCATATGCTCGTAAAGTTTCAAAAAGTTATTGAATTTATCGTCGCACAAAACGCAACCCCAAGAGTCTTTATTGAGACTAATCGGTAAAACTCCGTCTGGATATGTTTCATCGAATTCAAAATTGTGTTCTAGAACATGTTTTCGCGATTGCAACATGTTTGTGAAGGGACAGGCGCAGATCTTGCAGACTGCGTTGGTCACGTCCACATTTATTAGGGACATCTCCCTAAATTTTCCATAGATATCCTGAATTTTGTGAAAGCCCGCGCACACGACGACGTGCTCTCTGAGATCAGTGCAGTCTGTAAACCCACTTTCGCAGTAGGCGCATTTAAATCTATTAACTTTCCATCGAAACGGGACAAAGGTCCAACAGTCTAGTAACGCTGTGGCGTTCTGTTTGGTGATAAACCTAGCTTCGGATCTCGCGCTCCTTTTATATTTAGGTTTTTCAGCCGAATCAACCTCATTTGACGCGTTTTCGTTTTTTTCTCGGCCTAGAAATGAAAAAAAGTATTGTGAGCTTTCTTCTCTACGATATTTTACGTGCATTCCGTTGACATTACCGTTATTATAGTGTGTATAATTGGTATATTTTTATATGGTCATGAACGTGAAATGTAAAAAATAAGGTAAGGATATCTGAACCCACATAATTTGTTCAGTTTTAGATTCTTAATTTTTAATTGTATTTCGTTAAGTGTTTTTAAAGAAATAGTGTTTTTAAATTAAAAAAGAGACGTCAATTATCACTCATTTATTGCTCTGTATATAAAACTACGACATTACAAAATAAACATAATCCATATACGC
>DWAJ01001664.1:0-21067 GCA_018238005.1 Eurema mandarina | reverse complement strand
CTTTAACACTTAGTTACACTTTACACATTGATTAGTAATTCTTACATTTCTTTGAAATAGATTGCGGTAACTGGCGACCTAATCAATCAAAAGTGATCTCTTCCAGATTACCAAACCAGGAAAGATATCACAATAAACAATCAGATGACGTAGTATATTTTTTGAAATGTGATAGGTATATTAT
The DNA here is from genome assembly GCA_018238005.1 of Eurema mandarina. Taxonomy (NCBI): domain Eukaryota; kingdom Metazoa; phylum Arthropoda; class Insecta; order Lepidoptera; family Pieridae; genus Eurema; species Eurema mandarina. The sequence continues at coordinate 20,883 of DWAJ01001664.1, read as the reverse complement.
ATAAAACACATTATAATTAAAATATAAATAAAGTATAATATAGTTAATTATTTTGTTATAAAAATATAAATAAAATTAATAATCCTTTTAATATAAAAAGCGATTTCAACGCGTATGGTTCTCACACAGTTTAGTCATTACCATAAAAATATGATGTACGTAAATAGATAATTAGTGTACTAATATCACATCTTAAATATATGAATCTTCAATACTTAACGTACAAGATAAATTTTTTAAAAATAATTTTATTTTTATTAATCAACAAACTAGTGATTTTACTCCTAGACGAGGCGGATACGAAGCCAATGAACTGTCGCTGTCACGCCGAAATAAGATCCTAGACAGAAAAAAAAAACATCTCACGCTTACATTTCTTGCTATGATTAAATTAGTGTATTATTATTATTAAACAGATGTCTGTCAAAAGTATGTATTACCAAAATATTTATTTTACAACTTCAGCTCAGGTACACATAACATACATTAATTATAATATTAGACATGTAATAAACATGTTATAGACTATTTGATTTTTACACAAAATAATGAAAGAATAACTTTTCCTAGCATTCTTGGGTATCATTAGCAAGTGTTTTAAAACATTGAGGTCTTTTACAAAGGCGTGACATTGAACTTTATAGCTCATTGTTTTGCCTAAATAGGGCATTTCTCTTAAAATCCTAATGGATGGCTCGAAAACCCTCCCATATGGGATTCTTATTGGTAACTTTAAACTGACATACACATAGTTGAATGATAAATTGCGGTCACATCCAATTGACATTAGGTATTATTACTCTTTAGTTTTAGACCAAAATACCAGTCATTCTGCACTTAATAAAAAAAACAAGTCAACTTCCTTAGACGCTAACCATAATACCTATGATAATAATATATAGGAAGCAATTTTTAAAATATTCTTAAGTAGTAAGATATTACGATAACCTATCATTAGGCGTTGGTATGTATATAAATGTAATGGATATTTTTTTTTAATATTTAGTAATTATAAGATTTGGATATGTTACTTTATACTATGTAAACTTTAAAGTGAGTGAAATTATATATTGGCTTAAATTTATTTTTAATGAGTACTTACTCAGTTTATATACTTATATAGTATATACCGTCACTTTAATGTACTACATATATCTTGTATGTAAAGTGAGGGTAGTTTATAAATCAATTCATTGTACATGAGGCAGTTTATACAGTAAAGAGGTTTACTTTCGAGCAGTTGCCAGTGTCCGGTATGTTCCTGTATACATCACTTCTTATATTCTTCATATCCTCTGGTAAGTGAATTATATAATGATTAATTACATTAATTTGATAGTAAAAAATATTTTATTTCTAAATATAATTAGAATAATCTTATACGCCGCGCCATATTGTCTAATTCACCCGAGTATTATAATGAATAATATAATGTACGTATTTGTTAAACGTGTTACAGTAATAGATTGATAGTAATGCTTTGTTGCCTTTTAAGGTGTCAGGAATCTAAAACATGCACGTGTTATAAGTTGTAACAAGTGTTCAAACAAATGATACATAATTAGTACATAATTCTAAGCATTGGTTCGCCACAATTTAATTGGTACATTTTTGTGGTGAACCAAGGCCTAGTATTGGTTGTATTTAGTATTACATATTACAAACTACTAGACTATTAAAAAACTAATACACTAGTAGAGGTAGCTTCGTATTTTTTTGAATATTTACTTTTAAATTTGTTAGCTTGTAAGGTTGAAAAATACGCATTCAAGGGCCCTTTACCAAATGTTTAGGTATATGACGATCTCGATATTAAGGTACAATTTGTACTACAATCTAAATTAATGGAAATCTTTGTAAGAAAATGTAACATATTTTGTTGGTGTAGTTTACATACAAATTATTCAAGTACATCATACTGTATTTGTGTACTTAATACTTTACCTTATATTATTATAACGCACATGTTCTTTTAGTCATGTCAAAACCACACTACGTCGAGTTAGATGAAGATGATGAAGATGAAGAACTATTTCGAAATGCTTACGATACGCCATCCTATCAAGACGACTGTGATGACGATAATGATTTACAACTTGGCAAGATAGACCTCGTTAAAGACGGCGTTTGGGCTCTAAAAGCGAAGGTAAAAGAATTAAAAGCATTCAATAAGGCGCTAACTGCAAATCTAATAATAACCAAACAAAAACTAAAGGAACTGGTCGTGAAGAAACTTACGAAAACACAAAATTATGGTGCTCTTGAAAAGAAGAAACAGTATCCATACGAGGTAACTAAACCGATTTGTAACGTACATTGAATTTTAGCATGCAATTATTGTTATTATTATTTCAGTTCATGACCTTTTATTGAATACAACGTAACTATAATATTAGAATACTGATAAAAAACTAACTAAATTTATTTGATATATCTAGTATCTGATCAATGACTTACAGTTTATATTGTAATGAATGGTATAAAGTCGTTCAATAAAGCAACAAAATGACATTTATGACGTCAACTTCAACATTTTTGCACAGAAGGTCTAGGTTATGTGCCGACCTTCTTAAGACAGTTACAATTACATATGTAGTACCTACTTAATGTAAGCGCTGTTTTATAAAAAGCATCCATTGTATAAATAGTAAGTCCTGTTCCTATTTATCATAAAGTACAAAGTTCTATGTGACTTCACCTGTATAATTCATATTATATAGACCAGTCATTATTAATATAAATATTTTTATTTCAGATTTATGTGCCCCAATATCCGCAATACGCTGGCGTTCCCTATGCACATGATCCCTATATCGGAATATAAATTTATTTATTAATGAATTATTTATAGAATAAATTCCGCGCTAGACGCTATTTCTTAATTGTTATTATACTAACTTATTAGAATTGTGAATTAAACTAGTTATAATGTGGTACAATGATTCGATAAATAATATATAATGCTTTAAATGCGTGTTTAATTCCACTTTTATGTTCATATGTAGTTGATGAATATTTTAAAATATAGCCACGATATACTGTATGTTATGAGGAGCATTCGCTACGGCAGTTAGTTCGTAGCGCAGGCAGCGTCGCAAGGAACGACATCAACGCTCATCCCAGCGCGCCTCAAAGTGAGCGAATAGCGATACAATTGGATCTCCTGTCCGCCGTCACGCACTCGATACGTCACAAGTTCTTAAGAAAGTGCATTACTTAATTAAATTCTTTAATTGTAAGGTCACAGTAGTCGGTGTTTACCGCTGAACGGTGTAGCGTATTAATAGTAGTTAACCGCGGCGCTCGAGCCGGACACACGTGTACTAGAAGTCGGCTCTTACTGATTCGCCTCTCGAATAGATTAAGAGACCTCGCTTAGTTTTACACTGTGTTAGTGCCGTCGGATTGACTGACATTGTGAAAAAATGTTCTAAAGTATTCACGTCATTTACATAAGATATTCGAAATGTTATTTGTAATCATTCCCTTCAAAGTGGACATGTCCTTATCGATACAGTAGTAAAATCGACTGCATTTGTGAGTTATCCTGTGACGAGATGAGGATCACACTTTCATGGATTTTGTTCATGGTACGACTATGATACAATGTTTTAATGACAACAACGTACATAAATTACGTATTTTCAAAAGTATAAGTTAATACGGTTTTATTTTTATTTAAATATGTAAATATCTTTAAATTTAACCTATTACATCTGAAAATGTTATGAAAAACTAAACGATAACTGAACCTCATTGTATATAAATTGCAATGAGTAGATATTATCTTTACAGATAATTATAATTTATACAAAGGTCTTCGATTAACCTCGCGACTATACAGCTCGAAAGGAGTTCAAATGTTTATATATTGAACATCTTTGTATATCAAGGTATACCAGACTCTTCTAGGTACAGTTTGTAACATAAATGTGGTATAGTAAATACGCCTACCGCCCACATCGCTCACTTCATTCGTTTGACCTTCAATATTGAAATAGAAAAATATTGGTATAATTATGTGTGATATAGATTCTACTACTATACAAAGTATCTTTTGATATGAAATTTACGAGTTTAAATTCGATGTTCGTAAACTATGAAACATACAATCTATTTAATAGATAATGTAGATAGTAAATTTCATATCAAAGTAACTATGGATGGAATTCGTTTGCTTCAGACAACCATTTTGCTTAGTTTGTCATATTAACAAAGGATTTCTTCTATCTCTCTATGGAAAAAAAAGTATTTTCAATTATAAGATAGTTTTTCCATAAATACTAAGCCACGCAATATTATATATGCCTTTGAAAAGAGGAAGGTGTTAGGACAAATCAGGAAATACAGCAATAATTATGCGGCTTTCCCACCTTGTGAAACGCAATGACATCTCTGACCGGATCTGACTACACGACAGATCTTTTGTGAGAGGGTGATAACGCCACAACGCCTGTTGATCTGTTTCGATTTTATATGTTGAATCCTCCACCAAAACAATAAACATGAGTTTTATTCAAAAATCAAGGAGTATGTCACTACTTAATATCCATTATTTTGTATTTTTTATTAAGAATAATCACAAGAAAACGTTATTTATAAAACTATACATTAAGTATGTATAATTGTTTACCTAACGTACGTAGGATCGTTAGTAATTTTCCTTCATAGAAAATACTCCGGTAGTTTATCACCAAACAAGTAAAGATGTGATTTGTTTTTATAAGAACATCTAATACATAGATATCGTCAATTGCTACTAACATTTTGTAAATTATTTGACCTTTGGAATGATCTCCCTGGGTGGGTCTTCCCCGAAAGTTATAACCTGGGTTTATTTAAAACAAGTGTGAACTGGTTTTTTCTGGGGGAGCGCGCTACAGCTTCGAATGCAGCGTCGCTTACCATTCGGCGACATGTGGTCAAGCGTATATCAAAAAACAGACCTCAGGTTTTATCGCGCAAACATGAATCCTTGGGCAGAAATTAATTCTCGAGTACTAACTACGGGTGAGCTTCGGAAGCCTTTAACTTCACCTTTCAGAATTTAACTTCAAAACCTCTTCTAGACCCATTTATCTTCAAATCCAGATAACATTTATTTTCTTGTGCCTTATATATGTAAAGTAAGTAATTTAATGTATGAAGTAATACACCTTTTTTCTGTGGGTCATAAGACCAATTCTTAGAAAAAATAAGTAGTACTAGGTACTTTAGGTTTTTGTCATGTTGTTGAATATTTCAAGCTCACACAGAATGCAAAATGCTATTACAAGACGTACAATAAAATATAACGCGGGTAATATAAAACTTAATGTTTAATACTCTGGCCATTAGCATTCAACGTAAATGGCAATTATTAAAAGAAAAAACTAACAGAGAATGCTGGGTATGATATAAAAAGTAACTCGAATAAAAAATGATGAAGTAATAAATGTCACCGTGATCTTTAATAAACTCGATCCTGTACTTCGAATTTGAATCCAGTTGAGGGCAAACGGGTCTAGGTGGAACTTCCTTAACTTACCTACCTACTTTGCTTTAGTATCGCATTCGCATTAGGTATATAAAGAAAACAATATATCGTTATAATTTTATCAAACTTAAGGTGATAATAAAAGATCAAAAGGATATAAAGTCAGTTGAATTTAATAAGAAAATAGGTGCCGGATTATCAATTGTGTAAAATTCAAAGATAAGGGAAAAAATTTATGTTAAAAATAATAGAACCAAAAAAATGTTCTTAGGTATACTCCAACAGCAACAATCGAACATTTTAAATTCGCATTTTTGATAAGTTTAAAGTAAGCGACAAATACCTGGGTAAACAAATATCGTATTATGTTTCATTATAAATTTCGCTTGTAAGGAAAAGTTAAATGGAATGTAATAAATAACATTTATTTATGTTATGATTCTTTGTTACAAGTGCACTATCATCGTTCAATTTATTTGCATTCAAGTTTAAAATACGGCACGATCTGGTAAATCAGAACTGGTTTTATCACCTCGCCCTGCACTCAATACGGACCTTATAAAATTAACAGTGACAAACAATGAACAAAGTAACTTTATCTGAACTAAATTTAAAGTCTGAGGCCCTGAATTGTTGATACCTACCTATCAACTGAAAGGACACTACGAGCGACCTAGACCGTTTGATCCACTTTTAACGCTCTTAGCAACATTTTATGCAACGTGTAAGCCTTATTTTATATTAAATATTTTTATTATTTTTAATTTTATTTTGTCATAAAAATAAGAGATACTTGGACATTATAAGTACCTGCTATGTTTAGCTATTTAAAATAAACGTTTTACTCTTCCCTAATTATTACGTTAAATAACAAGAAAATGTTATTTCTTGTCAGTAAAGCCGATTTTCATGATTTGGTCTAAATGCAATAACTACCTTATATTTTGCAATGATTGAAGGCGTTTCATTCGATAAAAGGTTTCTGAAGGCCGGCAAGTGTGCGTGCACAATGATAGGCTAAGCCAATTGTTATAATTGGAATAAATGATGTTCATAACATGTATACCTAAGTATAATCATACCTAGTCATTCTACGTGTATTCGTACCCTAATTATAATCATACATAGAACAGGAATTTAACCATTTCAATTTGTCAATTTACACACGACTAAGTCTGGCACAGTAGGTTTTAAAATAAATTCAAAATAGTAATCATATTTATATAACATATAGGTATCTCGTGTATTTATTAAATTTACTTTTGCAACAGTTAAGCGGAAGTAAATTTTAATGTTCAACTAATTTGGTTGTAATTGTAGTGTTTAGAATGAATATTCTAACTATAGTAGCCTGAAAAGCTTACTCCGAGCACATAATTAAAACCTGTCATAGGAAGGACATGCGAGATTTTTCACTGTCACGGCGCGTGCGCACTGCGTGTTCAAGGCGGGCGCCAGGTGACATGCTTCTATAACTTTATGCTTTATTTATCATAAAGGTCATATTTCAAGTAACTAGATACTGAGAATAATTATTTCTTTACGTATTGACTACTTTCAATGTGTTTGCCATGTAGTTAGATGGTGGGGTGGTTTAAACCCATGAAATCATTTGGTACCTACCTATCCGCTATCCCTCTCCTGGATATTCTCCAGTTTCGAAATAGGTACGAGGATTAATACCTATTGAAATTTATACAATTACCATTTGTAAAAAACATCCATATATGAAAATTGAGCAAAGCGCGTTGTTGTTTAACTAGAGTTTTTATTGACGTGGGAAATTAAAATCGTCGTCTATTTACTTGATAAGTTTTTTACCTGCATAAATTGTAAGGTAAAAAATCAGTCCATAATATTTTACCTTACCTACATCTGTAAATATTGTAATTATTTAACAATTCGATAATTATTGCTGTTCCTATAGAATAATATGCAACATGATATTTAAAACGTAGCGACACGGACGTCTCACGAGGGTACAACCCACATCTAGACATACCAATGAGGCGCCATTTTTTGTGTTCGTTTTTTCTGCTCGACATACCTATTTGATGAAACAAAATGTCATGAAGATCGATAGCAATCTGGATACATAATATTGTGTATATGATCAATTTGTTAAATAGGCATGTTAGCATCCGAACTATTTAATATAGCGATGAACGCCCGTAGTGGTCACGACCACTCAATGAAAATGAGGAAATACATTAGTTTTCATTATTTTTTTACGGATTCCTCATTTATTTTTTTGTAAAAAATCTGTACTAATTTCGTATCGTTAAAGTAGCCTAACTATCAAATGTCGCTGTATCATTAGTATTAGGTACACTAGATATAGATGGAAAAAGTATACCTTTGTCAGAACTTATTTTTACATGCATACCTACTATAAGAGCGAACGTATTTTTATTAGTGTAGATAGGACGTAGGTATGCTCTTATTTTTATTGTTGAGTCTAGATATGAACACTTGATCACAAGGCCGGTGCGGTCACTGACAGCTACCGTCCGTCGTTGCTAGGCCATTCCAACGATTTCCGCCCTGGTTAAGATACCTGATCTTAATGCATCGCAATAAAGTAGAATAATGTGAGATTAATACACACTCACATTCATATTAAACCTTGAACAGAGCTTATCCCTGAAGTTAATTTATAGAAATTTCTGACGTTCATATGAAATAAACAACAAGATTTATATGATATTTATTGAAGAGAATTAAATCGAATTGTGTATATAATGGAAGAGAAATGATAACATGCCACTATAAATTTTAACTTGACATTCGTGTTCCTAAATTGGTACTGATGTGATCATAAAATTGAAACCTTAAACTATATGTAATTTTATTTACTTTATGGGCATCTCACAATATTATGTACCATTTTTATGATAATTATTTAAGTAAAAAACTTAAGTCTAGATATAAATAAGTAGGAATATACTATTACCAAAATATTTATCTATTATTCTAGGTAGGTACATTAGTTTGCGCTGTAAAACTTTATGATTTGTAGGTATAGTAATTAAATTCCATGTAGCAGTTATGTTTAAATGATCTTTTTTTTTCAGATATTGCCGAGCATTTTATTGAACACTCAATTTGTTGTAAGCCAAATAACGCATAACGCAAATTACAACAATGGTGGTGAAAACTTAAATAACGCACATTATACGCCAAAACATGATGATAATGCAGATCAGAATGAACAAATTATATCTGTAAGAATAACATCTTCGGTGGCCGTAGGACGAGGGTCAGGAAAAGTGAAACAAGAAGATACAAGTACTTCAAATAAAATCAATACAATAAGTACTAATTTCCCTCATTCCCCCGAGACAACAATTGCTGAGTCAACGGATTCCTTTCCCACAGCAACAAATTATGAATTCCTGACTACAACCTATCAAACAACACTCCCTACAGATTTGCCACCACATTTGGCGGGTGCTAATATAGAATACATAAAACAATTGCAAGCAAAAAAAGTAACACAAAATTATGGAAATTCCGAACATATATATGGACCTCCAATAAGTGATAATGATCATATAAATGAAACTTTTGACTCCGTAGCGGAATCATCTGTTCAAAATGCATCGTATATAGAAAACCTCGATGACAAACTTCTCGACGATGTCCCATTAGCAAGATCTATTCCTTTATCATATTCATCAAAAAGTTATGTTCAAAGACAGGGTGATAATAATCAAAAACTAACTACAGTTAGCTTTAATGTTGTACACGATACACCTAAGATAGTAAGTTATAATGATCATAGCTCGAATTTTATGCATCCTAGCCAACCTGTAGCAGGTCTACAGAAATATTATAATGAACCGGCCAAAGTGTATAGCCAACCCGCTCAAGTTTATAGTGAACCCGCAAAATTTTATAGTGAACCTGCAAAAATTTACAGCGAACCAGCTAAAGTATATAGTGAACCAGCCAAAGTTTACAGTGAGCCTGCCAAAATATATAGTGAACCATCAAAATTCTATAGCGAACCAGCCTCGTTACATTTGAAAGCTGAAGCTGTACCAACTAATCGTAACCCTTGGATCAAACACACTGAAACGACCGCTTACAGTAACACCTATAATACGACCCCTTCAAATATAATTACCAATCCGACGTATTCAAACGAGCAAATCCAATCGGAACATCAACCCGAAAAAAATTACGAAGTCGACGAAAAAGTGAGCGTTATGACTGACGGTCGCAGTCACGGCATTCAACCCAACAATCCTGAAAACTGCAAGCAAGAAAATTGCAAGGTAGGTTACGTAGTCGAAGGACGGCAATATAGGAAATACAGAGTTGAAGAGAGAACTTCGGATGGATTTATTGTTGGGGAATATGGAGTAGTGAGAAATGAAGACGGAGCATTAAGGGGTGTCCGGTACACAGCAGACAGTGAAGCTAGTCCTCGCCTCATTCACGACGCTCTCATGAAGTTCCTACAGCTTAAATAGTTGATATAAAGACATTTATATCAATCATTTTTGAATTTGCTCATTTAATATTTGTTGCCATTTTGAAACAAACTTTGTTTCGACTGTATATTTAAGTCCTGTAGGTTTTTAAATTAAATGTATAGTAAGACTGAAGTGTATTTTTAATCTTCAATCCTGTAAAGGATACCCACGATTTATTTTTGTAACAATATCTTCAATTAACAGATAAACAATTTTCTTATATCTAATCAACTTGACCTAACTTATTGTACGAATTTTAAAGAATAATGTAATAAAACTAGAATTGGTTAAACAGATGTTTTTTATTTAATATTTAATACATTTAAGCCATTACGCAGGCATTTATTATCATACAATACGATAATTGAATTAACTTAAACATAAAAATGCATTGGATCTTAAAATATTATTGGTACGAAAATATTGTAATTCGCAAAAGTTTATCTATAGAGATTACAATATTATTCTTCATTATCAACCGTCAACAGGATAGCGAAATTTCATTAAGGAAAGAAGATTGATTATTTATAGGAGCAAGAACATCTTTAAATATTTTCACTAATTTGTATAACACTTACAAATTACAAATACTTAAATAATTACTTCCATATACTCTAATTTTATTTAATATTGGTGCCATAAAATACAAGTGATACTATAGTGACCTATTATTTTTCCTTACAATAATTTCTCATTTGAATTGTTCATAACATCGTCGATGTAGAAGCTAACTTATAAATAAATGCTAGTTAAATATTTTAATTCTATATAACAGAAAAACGGTCTTATTGTTAGGTCGGTGTTGACAATCTACATCTACTTTTAAACATAGACATTAACACCTTAACAAATATCGACAACAGTTTGTGCATGAACAATCAACAACAATAAAATACAATACTGTGGAAGCACGTTAGACTGAGACTCCTAAGCCGATTCTAAGCTAAGGTTTATATTAAATTGAACCTCCACTCAATATCTGTAAACAAGACACCTAACCGTGGTCTTTCTAACGACAAAACTAGCTTAGCCTTATTTTGAATATAAATTACGATACATATAGCAACTTAATAATCATTTTCAGATTAGGAACTCAATTTAGGCAAAATATAACTGTAATAACACACTAAGACTCGTGTGCATTAACAGTAACAAGCAAAATGGTAAGTATATTCTAATAATGTTAACGAGCATTATTTTGTATGTAAAAAGTTAATACGAATTTAATAAATGGCCGATATGTTATAATCAGTGGACTGGTTCATCAAAAAGTTTATTAAAAGAGCAATTGATATAATTAATAAGTTTTGGTCTAAAACATACTTGGTATGACGGAACGGAAATCTAAGATATAATTTCAACCAACAAATATATTAATTATGTACTTCTATGTACATATTCATAAATAGAACATGACCAAATGTAAACGGCCTTAAAAACTTGTTCAGGAAACAATTTTCAAAGTAGAATATTTAGCTTTCACGATTTTATTACTATTATTCAGAAGATATACTTTGCCTAAACTTATATATTGAATAAAGGACAATATAATAAAATAAATACAGGAAGAAGAGATATGTATTCGTTTTTTATAAATGTATATTGTTTAAATTGAAGATACGTTTATCAAATATTTAAATAAAGTATGTAGAATATTAAATGTTAACTAATCTCTTTTAATAAAACATACATTTGGTTTGTGACAACTTTCAATTCATAACATTCGAATTCTACGGATAAAACTTCAAAAACTTTACATAAAATATTAACTTCTACATAATACAACATTTATAAAACTGCATTCTACGTATTACAGTAATAAAACAGACATAAATGCTTATTAACCGTTGTATGTCCAATAAAAGTTTAGAATATATCAGGAAAGACATCTTTTGTACATTAATTACCAAATAAATTATCACTGGATTGATGCATTTTTTTTACCATTTTGACATTCAGCATGCGCACGATTATAAAGAAGAAATACACATTATAATATATTAAAGGTAATACTTAACATTTTTATTATAAACGGCAGTGCCCATATTTTTGCGTCGTTTTGAAATTAGATATAACTTTTAACAGAAAAGCCTTAAGTATTATCAGTATCGTATCTTGAAGGAATTGTTGAACAATTTTTTTGCTTTGTGTTTTGGAAAATACTGTTACACTAAATGTAAAGTGTCCACAGGCTATATAAATTAATTCTAGCCATTCTACTGATAATCATATAGCAATAATATTATTTTGTTGATCATGCCATATTCAATCACTACTGATTTAGATACAAAAATTAATCGTATGTTTCGGACTCTTGCTGCACTAACTTGAACCGGCGCGGGCTCTTCACTGCGATCGACCCGTGACCGTCCAAAGACAGCCGACCTTTCATTTGTAGATATCTGTTTCAAAAAGTTTTTATTAACATATTAAATCTAAGCGATCATGGAACACTTGCAATCTGCATTGTATTGGCATCGTTAACATTCGAAAGTAAAATACGTATACGTTCCTATCTAATATATTTAAAATGCACACATTAGAATAACCTCATGTAAAATGAAATTTTGAAGGTAAATTATGATTATATAAGTAGAAAGGAAATGGAATAATGTCGAAACCACACACTACATTACCTTTTAATATAACGAGAAACAAGTTTTGTAGGCCGCTGCTGCCACTCATCTAGAACTTCCTTTGGCGCCATAACCTATTAAAACAAATTATCAATATAAATATTATACGTAATAATAAAATGTCATACTATCAATATTGTATTACTAGTTTACCTGATCTCCCTTCAACCTATCAAGAAGAGTGACGCAGATGACGGCAGCCTTTATGCCGGCGTGATGAGTGAGAGCTGCAAACGCTAAAGATTCCATTTCGATGTTCACAACTCCCGACTTGTGGATTCCTTCCAAGTATTCCATCTTATCTGTCTCTGTGAAGTCGCAGAAGGCACCATCTAGACGACCTTGTCCTGCAATTATTGATATTATATTAATATCATGACCGATATTAATTTTATACATACCTATAGTCGAGAATATCTGTGTATTTGTCGAAAGACTAGAACCAAATTCATTTTCTTTGTTGCATTTTTAAACGTTATTTTTAGGATGTGTGAGTTCGATCCTTATTAAACTTACCTAACCGAAACCTTTATACTACCATAATCGCCATCTAAGAATATATAAGAATATAAAATAGATCAGTGATAAACTTTTATTTGGACATAATAAATGTCAGGTGTTACTCCATCCATTGCACTGTCTATTATTAGACGAAAATTAGTCAATTCGTTTTACATTACAATCGATTACGTTACTTACAATACAAAATATTTTGCAAAGTCTAATAGAATTACTGAAACAGGTATTATCGTTTTGTTGAACTTGTCAATCAATTGTTTATAAAGAAAACACGACACCAAAACGAAAGAAGAATCGGAATTGTCAGTAACAATTTTTTGTACGTGCACGGCAAAACAGCAAGCAATCTATTGATATCATATTGTAATTACTGCAATAATTACCTAGTTTATGAAGACATGTTTGGACAAACCATTATGATGATGGAGTAACACCATTCTTTCCTACTAAGGATGAATAATAAGGGTGAAAAGTTCACTAAGTTTTATAAAATAACGGTTGTAACGTTTTTAAAATGAGAAATAAATTTAAAGATTCTAATGTTTCAACTTCAAATTTAGTGTACTATATAGCTTAACTTGCTACAACAATTTTATTTTAATACTCTTTTCTCTTCTTGCCTGACTAGGAAATATGAGACTTGTATACCTACTATTATAAATAATAGATAAAACTAAAACGCTCCTTACCTTCGTAGAAATCATAAGTACACATAGTTTTGCCAGTAACAGTATCGTAAGGATCTTCAGGGTCTGCTAAAGCTTTCAGCTCTCGTACCAGCCTCCTGTCCAACTTGGCTGGTCTTTGAAGTGACTTTCCAAGCACCGTCTATAGATATTAATTTATTAACTTTTACTTCAATAGAAAACAAAGTAATTTTGACTTAATCTTAGTATTATTGTATGCGTGTTGATTAAAAGTTATATCAACGTATATATACTAAAGAAATGAGTAAGTTAATGAACTTCCCCTAATAATCTTTGTATGCAAATAAAGTTCATATAAGCCTTAAAGGTAGATTGCGTATACGAGTATACACAATCACTTTGCGAAACGTTGGAATGTTATCACACTGGCCCTGGCACTGAACTGCACACGTGGTAAATGTTTCAATGGTAATATACACAGCATAGATACTTATATTCGATTTGAGAGTGATAAATATGTTAGAGAAGGTGTTTCCATCTAACGTTTACTTTGCAAAGTGGAGGCCGCATTATATCGCAAGCACGTCATTGGCATTACGTTATCGTTGGATTTAAGTAGAGCATTAAAGGTCCCATTTTGTTGTATGTAATTTACATAAGCCCTATGGCAGGGTAATAAATAGATTTTATACAGGGAAACATTACAAAGCAATTAAAATGTTTTCATTCGGTCTATTTAGTTTAAAATTAAATTTAAAAAATGGTCAGGGAGCAATTTATTTTTATCCTATAGTACACTATTGTACTTCAATTAAATAATAAAAATATTCCAAAATTATAAAATATTATTTTTAAAAATCTGTAACGCATTTCTCAGTAGTAGGTACATTCTTTCTAAAACATGTATTTGATTACAGTACTGATTTTCCAAACGTAAAACTTACCACTTCTAGAACATTCCGCAGTGCTCCGTCAACGGCCTCTTCAGATATAACGACTGTGCCACCCTCATTCCCAATGCCGCCGCAAGTGCCTATTCTGAAGAACACGGGATCGCGTACCTTGGCGTGGTACATCAATTTGATCACCTCGTGCAGAAGTATCCCCACGGACGGAATACCCATTCCATGCTGGAAAATAAAGCTTCATAAGCTATTTTTAACCTGATGTTAAACTTTGCATATCTGATGTTGAAAATGTGTTTCATTTTAATACGTTGCACGCTTGGTGCATCAAGGTCAACCCAACAATAGTTCCACAAAGAAAAAATTAAAGCCTATTTAGAAAAATGTTGATATTGAAATATTTAAATGTACTTTTTTAACTAACTATATTGCAGTATATATCAGTACAACGTTACTAAGAAATTAATATGCGTAACAAAACAATTGTTGCTTCGCTTGCACGAGATATCCTTATAGGCAAATCAGAGAATACAGCAGCTGCATGTTTTAGTATTGTTGTATTAATGATAATGCACATTTCATTTTTAATATGTAACAAATTATAACAATAGAACACTGAAATGATAAATTGCCTATTATATAACTGCAACCCACGGAATCAATTATATCAATTGCTGTCTCAGTACAACTGCATAACTCGAGATCATTTAAACCAATTGAGGGTACACGCAACGTTTCACTTAACTTGTTAGCTCATATTGCATTACATACTTTACAGAATTCAGGATTAATTAGGTACTGAAGCACTTAATAAGTAATGAGTCAAAAAAACTGTTTGTTAAATATCAATTTAATGTTTTGAAGAAACATTTCTCATGGTACTTACACTGATAGATAAGACGGGTCCAACTTTGTACATAGAATATCGATACGAAAATTGGCTTATGTCTTGAAGAGTCGTTCCGCAAGGCAATTTGTGACCAATTTCTGCCATTATATTGAAAGCAAACTGCTCCATGCGCTTCGGCGTTCCACCCATGCATACAAACTAAAAGAATATAAGCATGTATTCATGATATAAAGAAATATAACTTATTTATCCAATGTTAAACAGCACCCTAATTATTGGTCATTAGAAGTAGTTATTAATAAAAATATGAGGTCTTTTAAATACCTTTACGTCTCCAAACATCTCGACGAGATCATGAGATCCACTTCCCAGCGCCAGATGGTATAAGATATCTTGGTCCATAAGTTCAATATTTGGGTTTCGCAGACGCACCGAGCCATCGGGATATCTATTAGAAACACAAAAAATACATCAATTGTTTGTTTTTCTATGGCTCATAGAATAATGTCACGTGATCTATATTTAAATACGAATATAGAGATTTACTACAAAATATTGCTTAGGATGATCCTTATATACGAACTAATATTTTAGGAAACTGTCTCTCTGCTACATTTTCTTACTGTCCACTTAACTAATTTAAATGTTTGATGAAAGACAGTTCAGAGCTAAAGGACTCAGGCTACTTTTAAAAAGTTCAAAGAATAAAAAATGAAATTTTGTATGGAAATTTATCATTATCGTCAATACGCTATTCATTTTAACGAGAGTACCTACGAGTAGGTAACTTGTCACAGGAAACAAAAATTATCCTTATACCTAACTATTAGAGTTGTCAGAGATTTAAACTAATTTCGGGTTACTAATTCACACATTATGTACTTCTAATTTTATTAACCTATGGACTTAATATTATATAAATAAATGATCTTGCACTAAATACAAAATCTTATAGCGATAAATTAGTATGAATCGAAATATATAATGATGGTAGTACAAGTTAAACATGCTTTAGATTCTAATTTGACGTCAGAAAAAACATTATATTCCATGTTAGTAACTAAAGCTAGCGTTACTTTATATGTTAAATGCAAAAGTATATGCAAAATATAACAATATGACTTAGTTTCAATTAGAAAATTGAAACCTGGATAAGAACCTAACTGCGTCCAAATTGTCTACATCGCTTTGTTCGTAATCCTCTTCAGTATCAGCGATCTTTCTATGTGGCTGGTGATAGCCGTTAGAACTACCATTTTTCACACCATTGGAGTCATCATGACCCCCTAAGGAAACTCCATTCAGAGGCATTTTAAAAAAATAAACTGAAACCAAAAAAAACAAAAAATCATAAAACCTATGAACGGAAAAAATAAAATTCACTAAAGCAATTTAGTATGTGTAGTTGATTTTACTGTAACGTTTGTTTTATTTGTTTTATTACCGATGTGTTTTAGTGTAACATTTTATGGTGCTATCTTTTCAAGGTTGGTACTGAATAAAAGGCTGTAAAAGCTTCCATTAATTAATTTGGGCTTAGCCGGGAAAGTTATTGGGGATTTTAAAGTGTAGGTATAGTAAAATTGTTAAACATACAATGTCAAACTTTTTTCTCGATAATGGTACCTTGTTATTGTTATTATCGCTGTATAGATAAGTAATAAGTTACATTTTACGCTTGACTCTCAGACTGCACAGTCTAAGAGTTAAATGTGCAATTGTTTTGCAATAACACCTGGTTTTTTCGAAGATGACCTTTACAAATGAAACCTACTAAAGTTGTGATGAACCGGTTCACATAAAACTGAATCATTCAGTCGATGCTTCGTGGATTATAAGGAATGCAACCTGTACTGGAGTTGCCCATATCTATTATATCTGTCTGTACTGTCTATCTGTTTGTCTATTAACCACCCTATAGTGTAGTGGCTAGCAAAGCAATTACCTCTTTGGCAGGAACTAGTTAAGCTGATAGTGATGTTGGTGAAAAGGACAGTATGTAAGAATTAATTGAATGGAACCGATTTATCACAACGAAAGTGCTTTTTAAGGTTTTTGACAAATTTTTATGGGTTTTGACAAGTGTATCCCCTTGAAACAAATTGATTTTGTTCAGGCCTGGTACGGATTACTATCACCGAAAATAACGACACTTTTTTGTTTAGAACCCACGCAACCAGGCTCGAATGCATTGCAATCGACATGATGTCCTTGGAATTGCTATCAAGAATGTGATAGCAGTGTCAGTCACCATCACTTATGATCCAAAACTGCACTTCTTTTGTAATTAAGAGATACAATTACATTGATCGTTTTTTTTCATTCTGTCATAAAAATCTATTTCGTCCCAATTTTTTATATGAATGCTTGAAGAAAGAAACATTTTAAGTTATTTACATCTAGTGCGACAATATCAATAAAGCAATTCATTTATGTTCGTATGACAGTTAAAATTAAATTTTGCGTGCATCAGGGATCGGGAGCTACCGAATTAATTCTGGGGTGCGGGATGCGTGATTATTCATTTTGTACCTATTGACAGCAACAAAAAGAAGACAAGGTCAGGATTTTTACGAGGTAATCTTTGTGAGAAAATAATTTTATTATACAAGATATTTTATAACTTCTACCATAATAATTTCATTTCATTTATTTGTCTCGATACTATGTATATTGAATAATAACAATTTGCCACTCCGATGAAATTAAGATAGGTTACACTATTATCTATAGGCAGAAAAGATAAGAGTACCTACCGATATGTTTATAATTTGCTATATCGTAAAAATCACAAATAAATACGAAACCGAGATAAAGATTTACGCAATATCCGAAATAAAATAAATTTGAAAAATATTTGACACAGTAGGCAGTTTTAACACAATTTAACTAATTTAATAAAAAATATTAATAAAATTCTTACTTGTTATTTTAATCACAGCCTCACAATACAGCGTCTAGTTACAATAACTGTACGAAACGAAATGTTGTTAGTCGACTTGTACCCTTACATAGTAAATCACGATTAAGTGTGATCCGATACGCGTTCTTTAAGCAGACTATTCGAGTTAACGCGTGATTGGCAGCATGACTTCTGCATAACGTTCATGTTACTCATTTATCAAGTACCTAGATGAGACATTTATGAATAAATAAATCTCTTGGTAACAAAGGTATAATATTGAAACCACAAACAAAATTATGATTAACCATAAAGTATGGTTTTGGTATTATTTGGTATTACGTATAAGAATTAGTGCAATTGGATAGCTCCATAGCTACCTCCATAGGTATTTGAAAGAATAATTTGAGCTATATTGAGATACATACGCTACTACTATATAAATAATTACTTATTTAGTACTTGTTTCAGTTCATGCTACGCTTTTTTTATTTTTTTTTATAAATATAGGTCATGAGCACCAAAAACAATTTAATGCATGTACGTTGAAGTAGATAATAATAATGGAGGATAACCTTTCACTTAATACATAATCGCGTTAATTGTTCCATAGCCTCTCGAACCTAACTAGGTTAGTAGACAAATTGGGTCAAGTCAAGTTCACCTACATTCATAATAATAAAAGCAGTCACAGAATTCATCATCATATTTACAACATATAGAACGTACCTATGTGGAAGAAACGCAAAGATTTATATATGCTTATACATTGAGAACCACATTATCTTGTCCGAAAATTCGAGATAAGTTTCCTACATATAATATCTATACTTTCCTTATAGACTCGATGAGAGTATTTTAGTGAGAAAGAATGTGGAGTCTACCTAGAAATACAATGGGTTTATTTATACAGATCTCCGGCTGACAAAATTGTGACGATCAAAACTCCTAGGGAATGGTATGTCAGGTTAGAAGAACTGCCTTAAACACACTACGGTAAAGTTCAGGTAGATAAACGTAAAAACGTTTAACATAGCTTTAACCTTTGAATTGTAATACTCACTCGTCGCGGAGTTCGTCGTTGTCGAAAGACATCGTTGTTGGTACGCACTACACTTGAGATTATTAGATAATTCTTGAACACAATGAGTATCAGTGGATCGATGAGCGAGTATAGGCAGAAGTCAGAACTACTGCGCGGTTGACACGATTGTCGCTCCCGCCCTAGTCGACCGGGCGAGGACAGTGCGTGGAAAACTTGCGCAGTACTATGCGTAACGCGATTTATTTTTTGAAAGATAAAACCCTCTTTATTCGCTATTAGTACCTTTTTGCTAGCAAATATACAACTAATGAAGATAACAGGATCTTGATAGCACTTGTTATCGTGATATTCCATTAACTCGGGTAAAGTTGACAAGAATGGGTTTATATAATCGAAGCTATCTTAAAGAATCAATAGATAGACTCAACAATCGGCGTTTTCCAGGCGATAAATTGCTTGAAAATGTGTATAAGGGAATAAAAGATTTCATTCAATTCATAACACTTGAAGATTTATTATTATGATACACAAATACATGAGCAATGCGGTTGACGGTAAAAAATCAATCCGTATTTTCTTTGAAAACTTACAACATAAGAGAAGTCCTTATATTTGCTATATAATAAAAAGCGCAATTAAACTAGCTAAATAAAATTATAGAAAATGACTACTTATTACCTAGAAACTTAAGAGCATATATCGTATGAGGTGGAAGGGATACCTACATGTATTAAAGCTACCACAAAAAATTACAGCTTATAAATTTACGGATAGAGAATTAGCCATTCAAGTCTTGCTCTAAATATAATTTGTATGACACATGTACGTACTTTAATGTATTACAAAAGTAAATTTGCATAAATTATTTTATTATAAAAATATATATCGAATTCCATAAGTAACATTTAGGTACGTTATGAAATAACTGAAGTTTATGGTAGAAGTCGTTTTTCTATTATATTATTGACTAGGAATTGCAATGTACATTGACTCCATTTTTAACTAAATACAGATTACACTTACATTATTTAACAATTTATTTTTGTATTCATTACATATCAAATTAAAAAAGCACTGGGATCATTAAATAAAGTTCAGAAGTATTTTGTTTACATAATATAAATGTTATAGTAATTTTAAATTTATATGAACTGAAAATACAGTAGAAATTTTAAAAGCCAAATCTCGTATAGCGAACCTATAAGAGATTACTTTAAGCCCAAAATCTGCGTTACTTAAAATCGAAATATATAATTAGCGCTATCTTAACAAGTCGACAAATTTAAAACTCGATTTTTGGTGACCCCTTTCAAGATCTACGTACAGAGATTCTAATGTATTTCGAGAATACTTATAGAAAAACCCAAATAAAATTCAAATTGATCTTTCTTGTAAAAAACATTCTGACAACAATATACATAT